>APFE031447341.1:54962-69415 GCA_000404065.3 Pinus taeda | reverse complement strand
AAGATTGTTGCAATCAAAAGACAAGGGGTCTCATCATGAGCCAGCTTGTTCAGCAAAAGTGTAAATCAAGTGAATGATTGTGTCATAATTTGGCCACCAAACCAAGACATTGTTCTTTAGAGAATTAAAAAAAAAAGAAAAAAAGTGTCAAAATGAGTTTTTCTTTGAAAAGTTGTAAATAGCCTTAAGCAGGATAAAGGATCATTACTGGGTAATAGGTAAACCTGTCGAGGCTATGGACGCCTGCTGGCAGCAGAGGCTCTACCTGCGACAAAGAAGCATATTTAAAACGCTGCTACACAGGGAAGACTTTATTTTAATTTTTCATACAAGACCAAGTAATGGCTGATGTAAATGCAAGGACAAGCTAAGGATACAAGTAATTAAAATAGAAAGAGGTTGAAACAAAATATCATTGACAGTTTGAAGTATAATATGTTTTATCTTTTTATAATAAAGTTTAAGTTTTCTGAGAAAATTTTTTGTTTCGGAAGTTTGAAAAACGTCAATAGAAGATCAGAGATAACTGGTTCTCCCAAGTGAATCGCCAATTGTTGTGGCCAGCAACACCCCCTCTTGTTCATTTAAGTCTTGTCCAAAATACTAAATGAATGGGGACCCTTAGTTAAATTTTAAAGAAAAAAGCAAGAGTTTCCTTTCTTCAAAATAAGGTTACCATCGTAAGCTTAGAAAGGTCTTTTGAATATTTTTAACCTAAAGTCTACGATAAGGGAAATATCTTTAAAACCGCGTTGCCAAAAAAGATAGGAAATGCCTCCATTTCTCTATAATATCAGTATGCGCAAGACCCTCGTGTTAAGCATAACATCGCATCACAATGAAGTAATATTCATAAGGAAAAAACTTCAAGATTTACCGATCTGCGATAACATCGATCGCATATCGCAGAAATGAGCAGGCAAGATTTGGCAAACATCAAACTTCTGCGATCTGCAATGTTGCGATCGCTGCGATATTATATTCTCGCAATCTGCGATGGTGCGATTTGTGATGGTGCGATTTGCGATGGCGCGATCTGCGATGTTAGGTAAGAAAATCATAAATCACTTCATCACGAATCCTTTGGGCACGCCATTCAAAGAAAAGCCACTTACCATAATCTGACTCAAGATCATGCGCTTTTAATGATAGTAAATGAATTAGTTGTCAGTTATTAAATGAAATGAAGACGCATGCTTTTGTAAAGAATTACTTCACGTAAGGTGGCATATTTGATATATGTATTGCATTTAAAACTCTCCCATCACCTTTCTTAATCAGTCATTTCCATTTCACTCGTAATCTGCAGGAACGAAGAGCTAAGACGATTCAAAGCCAAACGCAGGAAGAAATGGGAAAGAAAAATAAAGTTCAAGGCTCTGAGGCGAAAGAAAAGACGAAGGAGATGGCGCCTTTGTATACAGACACATCCTGTAATAGAGATGCAGGGATATTGACATGGGAAAGCATGTACATGCTGCTTGAAGAAGAAAATCCTAGAATAATGAAGGTTGATACTGTCGCGAGCTCACAACACTCTTCTGAGGCGTCCTTAGAGGAGCTAGCATGTTCATTTCTTCACTGGATAGCAGCAAGGCCCAAAATTCTACCATATACAAATATGATCAAGTGGATACTTGACAATGCAGAGATGAACAACAGACAATTCAAGGTTTAAGGACATGGGCTCATCGGATCATTCGCTGTGCAAGATTTAAAGCTTATGTATCATCTTCCTGAACCGCAGGTGACTTACAATGCACAATTCGTTAAGAAATTTGTGGCAGAGAACCCAAACCTAGCAGAGACCACCAAAGATTGGTCCAGAAAAGAGGAGCCGCTCAAAAAGGACAAAAACGGTATGTACAGCACTGGTTTCCTCACCTCTCTGTATTGTTTTGTTGTGGCCATGCTTTGTAGATTATTTGGGATGCCGGATATCAATAAATTTTCGTCTGAATGGCTACCATTAATAGATGCTACCACAAATGCCGATATTATGGATTGGGCCAAGATCTTTTCTGATAATATATACATGGCTATTATGAATTACCGGTCTAAAAGATCCTTGTCTCAAAGGATCTATCCTCCTTTTTATCTGTCCACATATTTTATGGATTTTATTTGTTATGTGTCTAAATTTCCCACTATGGGTTGGAAATGGACTACCCAGGACCCATTACCTATCCATGTTTATCATAAGATGTTATGGGATTCCCAGTTCGTCCCGCACTTCTGCCAGATTTGTTACGGGCTTATCTTACCCTTGTATAGAATGATGTATGATGAAGACCCCCCGAGGTGCTCACCCGAGGCACAGATAGACATCATCCCCATCGCAAGATGGTTTGGGGAAGAATGGTTCACCTATATTAGAGTGTTTGGAAGCACTGTACCTCCACATGTCCTACCTCTATATATCCCCGATAAAATTTTGGCTCAGGAAATTGCATATCAAACCTGTTCAAAAGGTGGCCTGACCAAAGACCTAAAAGACAAAAAGAAGGCCATATGGCCTCAGCTTCCTGTAGCTTGTGGGACCTTCTCATTGTTCGATCTAGGACATGCTTTCACCGAAGTGGAGAATATGACGTGTCTACAATTATTTAAATTCCCAGCAAGGCCATTTGACCCAAATGATGTTGCCCAAGATTTCACAACAAACGTCAAAATAAAAGTATTCGTTGGAAAGAAAGATTTGTTTGATGATTTGTTTTAGAGTAGAAGCTCAATCCAAGAAATTTTGCGGGAAGCTTGGTCGAAGTTGTCTCCAGATGACCTCCAAAGATTCATGTTATACAGGGAAAGAAGGCTAGCCAGTGTTCCTCTAGAGATGCTGCGACTGCATACCAGAGAACCAACTCCCAGCGTTAGCCTCAGTGGAAACTCTAGCACTTCCAGATCTAAATCTAACACTACGCAAGGAGTGCCTGAACATTCTCAAGGGTCTGGAAGTGACCAAGAAAAAATGAAGAAACAGCTAAAGATATAGCTCAATCAAGTGCAATGTCGCAACAACAAGTTATTGCCTCCCCGCCAAGAGATGTCCCCCCTCCCGTCATTAAAGCGCCACTCGTCAAAACAAGACTGTACAAAGAATGGGAAACCTTCAATGAGCTGATCAATCTTGAAGAGCAAGCCCCAAGAACACCTGTGAACAATACACAGGTAGCGCAAGAAGTGGTTTTGACCATATTCAGCAGTGTCACAGAAACGGAGCACATTCCTATCACTCCACCTTCTGAGCTGCTACTTAATGTAGAAGAAATTCCCCCACTGGATGTATTCTATAGTCCCCAACATAAAGCAGTTGTAAGGAGACAGAGGAAGAAAAGAAAACTAGAAAATACACTATCACAAGATGTTGAACATTTGGACGTCTTATGGAAAGACCCCAACAATAACCCAACTGAAAATCTCACTAAGTTGTCTCAGATCGTAGGAGCATATGCTTCTGCAACTATTGAAAAGGCATCGGAAGTTCAGCAACTGTTGAAAGAATAAGAAGATCAAATACAACTACTACAACGACAGTCGCAACAAGCCAATGCTAGTATTGAAGCTTCCAAACAGCTCGAGAAGTTGCAGGAAGACTTTCAGCAGATGCAGATAGGCTATCAAAGAAGTCTAGACGAGAAAGGAAAGCAATTGCAAATTTTATAAGAAATGCATAAAGATGAGCCTAAGCTTGCGGAATTTATTTCAGAATCTATTGACTTAAATGAGAAACTACTGCAGCAACAGGAAGAGTTGAGACGTAAGATATCACAGTGGAGTCACTATTGCGAGCTAAGTGATAAAATCACCAATCAAGTGGTGGACTTGTGAAGTGACTATGATCAGAGTGACAAACAAGTGATGGAATACTTAGCTTGGCAGGATGAAGATGAAGGGAAAAGAGCAAGTGCACCCAGAATAAACAAGAATCATAAAGAATTTCTCTTTAATAAATGGGACGATCAAATCGGGCATGCGGAAAAAGCAGCAGAGACAACGGCCATGCAAGCAAACATTCTTATCGATTGTGTAAATGAGAATTTACACAGGTCCAACTTAATCGAAGAGACCACCCTAGGGTACCTACCAAATAAAATACGACTAGAAGAGGAATGGAAGCAGAAGGCGCAGGAAAAGGGAAAAGCGATCCAGGCATTGAACAAGTTAATTCAGGAGTGTTACTGGGCATACTTGGTCAAGCCGCATAGTCAATGGATGACTATGAAATGCATCATAAACGCGGCCGAAAAAGTAGTGCCAGCTCTCATAGATTCTGTTTTCGTAGCCCAGCTCAGCGCAGAAGTCAGCCAGCCGACTCTTCTCAAGCCCATGATGAACAATTGCAGCTTTAAAGACCAAGTTCAGAAGTAGCCTTATTTTAGAATTTTGTTTTTTTCTTTTAAATTAGATTAGAAAAAGGACGGTCATTTGAAAACCGCATCCTAAATTTTGTAAAGACACTATTATTAGAATTAGGAAGTAGTATTTTAACCCTTTCATGCATTTAGAGAGGGGTCCAATTTGTCAAAATTGTCCTCGGACATGCACTTCTGCACCCTCAGAGGAGTTTGATGAATGGTTGGATCGAGATTTTTAATTTTTTGATTTGATGCCTTTACTGTGTTGCCCTTTTTTACTCTTAGTAGTTGTTAGAACAAGTTGAGATATCGTTTTGCTGAAGCTTATGATTAGGATTAGTCCTAATGGTACTTTATCTCTTGGCCATTTTTCTATATTCTTTAAGTGATATACGTTTTCAGTGTTTATATGTTATTGCATGAATGTATGAGTTACATTGCACTTCTGTTGTGGAGCCTTATTTATGTCTGATATTGAATAACTTATTCTGGCATTTGTTGTTCACACTGTTTTGCTAACTTCTTATGCAAGTGGTTTATCTTAATTGATTTCTATTCTTATAATAGCTGAATGATCTTTATTACCAGTTATTGTTTGAAATCTCTTTAGATCGCATAATAGAAGAAATAAACCTCGGGTTAGTGTAGATTAGATGTGTTGTTTCTCATTAGATTACAATAGCATAGAGTTAGTTTAAAAGTTTGAATTAAATTAGCTTTAAGTATTCTTAGATAAGCAACATCCAACTCTGCACATACTCACATACACCCTTAGATTGGGAAACTGGTCCCATTATCCCCGGTCGGACCCGCTATACCAAATGGATAAGGAGTTGTAAACCAAGGTCCGGACCGGGTGGGTATCTCCCTTGTTGTCGACTCGATTTTCGGGGCTTCAACAGAAGGATAAGTTCTATTGATGGGTCAAGATCTTAAGGCTTGAAGGGAAGTTAAATCATCTTTTACAGATCTGTAGGCAAGTTCATTACAACAAGGGTGTGTATACATGTTGGTTCAACATTTCAAAACAGCGTATACACAGTATTATTTCCAACAATTAGAATCAGAGCCGGTCCTTCAGAATAAGCTCGATCTCTTGAAGGAAGATCTATCATCATGGGCAGCTACAAAAGAGAGGGATCCATTAGACCACCAATATTTGATGGGAGCAACTTCATCTATTGGAAGGTAAGAACCATAGCCTATCTTCTATCTCTTGGGACAGATGTTTGGGAAATCGTGGAAAGATGATATACATTTCCATCAACAATTCCTACACATACGACAGGTAAAACGTGGTATGAAACAAATGCCAAGGCTATCAATACACTATTGGGGAGTCTATCACAATCAAAACTTGTCAAGGTTATGCAGCACAAAACTGCCAAAGAAATATGGGACAAGATCATTCTAAGCTATGAAGGAGACAATCAGGGAAAATGTGCAAAACTACAATCTCTCAGAATTCAATATGAAACTCTCAAAATGCACAATGATGAAAGTATAGGTAATTACTTCCTATGTATAGATGAGATTGTTAATTGCATGAAAAACTTGGGTGAAGAGATAAAATAAGTTACCTTAGTTGAAAAGGTCTTAAGATGTTTGTCTTCTAAGTTTGAATCAAAAGTTTCTACCATAGAAGAAAAGTAGGATCTTCAGAGTATGACTAAGACACAGCTGCACGAAATCCTAACTACTATTGAAATGAGTAAAGGAGGTTCATCAGATATGAGAGAAGACACATTCAAGGCTTCAAGAAGAGAAGAGCTCAATGAATTGAGTCACATTTCAGAAGGAGAAGAAGAAGCAAACTTTGTCAAAAACCTTCAATGAGGTTATGGAAGATTCATAGGTAAACTACCTTTCAAATGCTTTGCTTGTGGAAGAGTCGGTCATTATGCAACCAAATGTCCTCATAAAGATAAGTTTTATAAAGGTAAGGAACCATAAAAATGGAATAGAAAACAGAATTTAAGTAAGAAGAGCTACTATACGCATGAAGATAGCAATGGTTTATCAAATAGTGATGAAGATGAATATGGTAATGATTATAGACTTTTTATGGCTTTTGAAGATGATGATTTCTTGGATGCTTTAGATGAAGATGGTCTCTATGAAGAAATTTCTAAACTCAAAATCTATTTAGAAGAAAAGAGTATGATTATAGATACTCTGACATTCCAACCTGTTGAGAGGGAAAAACACAATGAAAAGTTAGAATGTGAAATTGTGGGTCTAAGAAAAGATATTGAGAAAACAAAAGCTCTCAATCTTAGATTTGTGAAAGGATCGGAAAATTTAGATGAAATTATCAAAGTGCAGCATTCTCCTCTAATAAAGACAGGTCTTGGATATTCTGAAGAAGCATCTCAAGCATAGAAGCCATCAACCTCCAAAAGCTATCTTGTTGCAGCAAGGAAAAGTGAACAGGTTGACAATCATCAGCAAAGGCATAAAGAAGATCACCAGGTAAATCGAGTTCAATCTACTTCAAGGATGAACAAAAGCTATAACCAACCACAGGTAAATCATTCTCAATTTGCTTCAATAATGAATGTCAATGGAAACTACAATCATCAAGTCAGCATATTTGATAATCACAAGAATTTATTTAATGGCCAATGTTTTTCATGTCATAACTTTGGACACAAAGCTACTCAATGTGTTGCTTACAAGACCATCATGACTAGAGAAGCATGAAATCAAAGGAATGTGACTGGGATCATGAAAAGGACCTACAATAACTTTTATGCTCTTGAAAATGAAATAGAATGCTCTATATGTAACAACTTCGATCATGAAGATTTTGAATGCAGTAGCAAATTTCAACAAACATCTCAGAAGGAGAAAGCTTCATTGGGTACCAAAACATGGATAAAGAAAGAACCGCAAACAAAAAGATGTGGTATAGCCTTGTATGTAGAAGGACAAGAAAATCAGTGGTACATCAATAGTGGATGCTCGAAACACATGACAGGTGATAAAGAAAAACTTCAGTCATATAATTCCTTTCTAAAGGAAAAGAAGGTCTCATTTGGTAATGACACTCCTGCAGTCATAAAAGGTAAAGGCTCTGCTCTCTTAAACGAAAAGGTAAAAGTTGGAAATGTTATGTCTATTGATGGTCTAAAGCATAATCTATTGAGTGTCAGTCAAATGTGTGATCAAGGAAATGAGTTAGTATTTCAATCAAATGGATGTGTTGTTCGTGAGCTTGATATAGGAGAAACAATGATCAAAGGTGTAAGAACTCCAAACAACCTGTACATACTCAAGGGAGGACAACAACTGTGCTACCTAAGCAAAAACGATGAACACTGGTTATGGCACAAATGATTGGGGCATATAAGTGTCTCTCAAATAAGAAAAGCATGCAGATACCAGGTTGTTCACGATCTTCCTGATATCAACATTCCAAAGAATACAATATGAAAATCATGCCAATTTGGTAAGAAAACTAGAGCATAGTTCCCTAAGAAGGAAGGATCAACTAGTAAGCCTCTTGAACTTGTTCACACTGATTTATGTGGTCCATCTAGGAAAAAGTCACCTCGTGAAGAAGAATACTTTACATTGTTCATTGATGACTTTTCCAGAATGTGTTGGATATGACTTCTAAAGCATAAAGACAAAACTTTCAAAAAGTTCAAAGCCTTCAAAGCCTTGGTTGAAAATGAATCAGATCACAAAATCAAATGCCTTAGGTCTGATCGAGGAGGGAAATTTACCTCGGATGAATTCTTTGACTTCTATGAAGAACATGGAACAAGAAGGGAATTCTCTACCGCAAGAACTCCTCAGAAAAATGGAGTGGTAGAAAGGATGAACAGAACTATTCAAAAAATGGCTTGTGTTGTGCTAGATGAGTCTGGAACTCCTGAAACATTCTAGGGTGAAGTTGCATTTGCTGCCATCACTATTCTCAACAAAACAAACCTCTAGGTAAACATTACTCAAACTCCACATGAACTTTGGTATGGTAAAACTCCTACTATAAAATACTTCAAAGTTTTCAAAAGAAAATGTTACATCAAAAGGACTGATGAAAAACTTGGCAAGTTTGAACCTAGAGCAGATGGAAGCATTCTCCTTGGTTACTCTTCCCGAGGTAAAGGATATAAGTGTTATAATAAAATACTTGGGAAAATTGTTGAAAGTATTGATGTTGTGGTTGATGAAGTAGGCAAAACTCCAAGGCATGTAATAACCAAATATTATGAAGAAGATGAGGACTATCCTTCCACATCAAATCAGACTAATTCTGAAGAAGAAACTAATGAGGCACCAGAATAATAGATAAGGGTAGAAGAAAAGACTCCATCTCGGTATGTTTAGAAGAATCATCCACAGACTCAAATTTTGGGGCAGAAAGAGGTAGGTGTGTAGACAAGAAGAACTAAAAACAGAAGCTTCAAGCTATCTAGCATTGCTTTCCTCCATTGAACCACAAAATGTAAATGAAGCATGCAAAGATGAATGTTGGGTTAAGGCCATGAATGAAGAACTTGAGAAGATTGAAAAGAATAATACTTGGGAATTGGTTCTTAGACCTAATGATAAGAATGTCATAGGAACCAAATGGATATCCAAAACAAGCTGAATGAAAATGGAGAAGTTATTAGAAACAAGGCCAGACTTGTTTGTAAAGGGTATGCTCAATAAGAAGGTATAGACTTTGAAGAAAATTTTGCACTTGTTTCTAGAGCAGTTGTCTATAATGAGACTTTTTGGAAGCCTTTCCAGTGGGTTTTTCTGGTCAAAATCCGGTAGCAATTTACTGGAATCGCAAGTTTGATAGCTAGTTTCTGCACATTCAAAGCGTCCCAGGGGTTTTTCAGGGTGCTGAATCCAAATATGCAATGAAAAAACAATTTTAACTGCAACAAATCAAGATTTAACCTCAATTTCTTCCACCGGATTCCGTCACCGGAATCTCCAAAAAGTCGCATTATAGACAACTTAGTTTCTAGACTTGAAGCCATAAGAATGTTCCTTGTTCTTTCTAGCTTTCAGAAGTTCAAAGTATATCAAATGGTTGTGAAATCTTCCTTTCTTAATGGAGACCTAGAAGAAGAAGTATATATTGAGTAACCAGACGGATTCATCCTCGGAAATGATCCAAAACTTGTATGCATCTCAGAAAGGCTCTCTATGGTCTAAAATAAGCTCCAAGGGCCTAGTATTATCGTCTTGACAAATACCTTCATCAACAAGGTTTTTCAAAAGGATCAGTTGATAGCAATCTATATATAAAAATTGACAATGATAAATTGCTAATACTTGTTGTGTATGTTGATGATATCATTTTTGGTAGCAATGAAGATGCCATGAGTCAAAACTTTGCTTTGGTAATGTAGAAAGAATATGAAATGCCCCTGCTTGGTGAGCTCACATATTTTCTTGGTTTACAAGTTCAACAAAACAAAGATGGTATTTTTCTATCACAAACCAAGTACCTCAAGTAGATCTTGAAGAAATATGGCATGGAAGATTCTAAACCAGTATGTACCCCTATGGTAACAAGATGCAGCCTCAATAGAAATAATGAATCAGTAGTAGTACATCAACCAACCTACAGATCCATGATTGGTAGTCTGCTCTATCTGACAAGTACCTAACCAAACATCATGCATGCAGTGGGAATAGTTGGAAGATTCCATGAAAATCCTAAGGAAGCACACCTTCAGGCAGTGAAAAGGACTTTTAAATATCTTCAAGGAACAAAAAACTTTGGTTTATGGTATCCTAGGGATACAGATCTTACACTTCATGCATATACAGATGCAAATTGGGTAGGAAGCGTGGATGACAGAAAAAACACTAGTGGTGGTGCATTCTATATGGGTTCTAGATTAGTATCTTGGTTCAGCAAGAAATAAAGTTCAATTGCATTATCTACAGCTGAAGCAGAATATGTGGTTGCTGCATCTTGCTGCACACAACTCCTTTGGATGATGCAAACATTGCAAGACATTCAGATCACATGTACTCCACCCATCTCCATTCTATGTGATAATACAAGTGCAATTAGTATTTCAAAGAATCCAGTCATGCATTACAAGACCAAGCACATACCTATCAAATATCATTTTCTCTGTGAACAAGTGCTTGAAAAAAAGGTTAAATTGGAGTATGTTCCCTCCAAGGAACACGTTTCTGATATATTCACCAAACCATTCCCCAGAGAGACATTTAAATACCTCAGATAGAAGTTGGGAGTAGTTGATGCATCATCTTGCTGTTAACACTTATCTATTTTAGAGAAAAGTGGTTGTACGCGAGTTTCATAAAGCATATCCATGTACATACGCTAGTTACTGTGGATACAGTCGCATATATGTTGGTTTGATGAAAAATAGTGGGCCAGACTCGTGATGAAAAGAGTCTGATATGGGTCCGACAGAGACCATCTAGCACAGGTTTAGGGGAAGCATATACTTCTGCATTGTTGGCATTATCTTAGAAGATCTTGATACAAATTCACAGTTGTTTTTAATTCAGGTGGAACAGGTGCAGAGGGAGATCATGGTTGCTAGCCTGGTTGATGATTGATAGATGTTGCTGATGACTATCATAGTCTTTTTTAAATATTTTGTCTCTGTCATGTATATCTTTTATTCTCAAGGTCATGTAATGACCTATTTTTTCCCCAATAAGCCTGGGATGGATGATGTAATGTTCTTGTTTTATCATGTATAAACTTTTGGTGTATCCCCACTTGGTTGGGTGGTTGAGTCAATCTTGGTATATCCCCACTTGGTTGGGAGATGGATGTATGTATGAGTCTTTGGTGATAGGAAAGTCATTTATGATGTATAGAGTCATGTTCTTCTTGTAGAACATCTTTTTGCAGACCTTGCTTACAGTCAGGGGGAGCATGAACAGTACACTTCAACATATTAGAGAAATCAACATGTACTCAGGGGGAGCATAACCCTTTTCCCTTGATGACAAAGGGGGAGAGTGACTTGGGGTTGCCATCAAATCCAAAGGGGGATATTGTTGGCATTATGACACAGTTTTGGTGCTATGACATAGGTGTTGTCCTTGATGGAAACTCACTCAGATGATAGATCACAGTTCAGGCTCTCAGAATAAAGGAAAAAGAGATATACGCAGGTTCCCCTTGACCCAGCCTCGTATACACGCGGGTTCTCCGACCAAAAGGCACATATGCATATACACACACTTTCATGCAAGGAAAGGTGCATACATGTTGGAGAATTTGGTTTTGGTTCATGGTATTTGGACCATGGTATTTTGACCCATGGTATTGGTCCAAGGTATCTTGTTCGAAGTGTTGACCCCAGGTATTTGGTCCAACGTATTGATTCTAATAGGTTTTGGACCACGGTATTGAGTAAGACCTAATACTATTAAAGGAGGAGGATATCATTAGGAAAAGTCACTCAAGTAATTGAATATCTAATGAAGAGCAAGATCTAGAACACTGGTCATTGGGTTATGGTGCATAGCTAGATCTGAATCAAGGAAGAACCTGAGCGCTTGAAGAAGGATAAGTTCTACTGATGGGTCAAGATCTTAAGGATTGAAGAGAATTTACATATCTGTACACAGGTTCATTACAACAAGGGTGCATATACATGCCAGTTCAGCATTTCAAAATAACGTATCCACAGTATTATTTCCAACAAGGAAAATACATGATGACACATAACAGAGAAATCACAAATCATACCCAACAATGTGGAAAACTCCTGATTCTTTCATTAATCATCAATTTTATCAAGAATCCATAGCCTAGTCTCTAGGTTCTTCAAAATTAAAATCATTTTTCTATGATTTTTCCTCTTTTTATACATCATGAGACAGTTGGTAATCACCAAAACTGTCAAACTACTTAACTATCTCCTAAATGTCTAGAGTAAAAGTCATTACAGAATATTACATTGGAGGGTAAAAGACACCTCATTCTCCTCAAGAAAACAAAATAACAAGAAGTAACAGAAATTAGAAGGTGATGGCTGCTTTTTGTTCAAATTTGTGGCTTGATTATTGATGAATTTTCTATGTAGATGTCTTGATGATAGCTAGACTATCTTAACACAACAAACTTCATCTTTACAAAACTTTGTGCATGGACTTGTGGGTTATGGGCCCATGTATATATCGGAAGTGCTCTGATTGGTGGAAGCAAAAAGAAACCCAACCAATCACTGTGGCCTTTGGAGTTTCAATCATCTGCCACTAATTTTAGTTATTTTGCTAAACCAACGGAATTGGTTGATTTACACAAAATATGGAAAATCTTCAGTTACCATGGAACCAAAAGAATTAAAACTCTAGTTCATAATCTTATCACATCTGCCTTTTCCACAAACCTTTATCTTCCCCATAGAACTGAGAAGAAAAAAAATTTATGTTCATAGACTTCTCGGGTCGTGCACTTTTTGACGCGATATCCATCGGATCTTGTCCCATTTTTATGAGCAGTTGTGATCAATCTGGACTTCAATGGATTAAATTACATTCCATAAACCATCACGTCTATTTTCCAAATTAAACCTTCTCATTGTTAACCATGCAATTACCATCGGATCTAAATCCTTCAAGCGGACAACCCTGATTAACTGAGGTTTTAACTCACTTTTATAATTTATCGCGTCTGATTTTGAATTAAACCTCATCCTTTTTAACCATGCAATTACCGTTAGATCTGCTGCCTATTGATCAAATGGCTTAGATCTTCTCCTGCATTTCTCTCATTTGCAAGCCATCAATAACATAAAACAAATCATTTCTTTCAAATTTCAACATTCTCTTTTATTTCCATTATAACATAATATTTGATTTTTTTTTTCATTTTTGCGATAAAACTAAAAATAAAATTAAAATTAAAATGGATGCTACAATAAGGAGTCACCTCCTCAATTTTCTCCTCAATAATCAACATGGACAATTTTTGTTTTTCTGGTTTAACTACCCTTTCTGATCTCAATTGAAGCTCATTTATCCCAATCGGCAAGGTTTGATAGGTAGGAAGAGGGGACGGTCCAACTGAATGAATTAGTTGTACCACCTTATTATTAGGATTTGGTAACAGTTGAGAAAATAGTTGAGGTTGTCTAAATGGTGGTGGAAAAGGTAATGGTGGCAATGATTGACTTTTCTGAGGTAGAGATGGAAAATATGGTTGTGACATATAGTGTGGTGCATAGAAAGGAGGATATGATGGCATCTAAGTAGGATAGGAATGATATGAATGGTTTGGCCCTCTCGATCCTTGTTTCCAAGGTTGAGAGGATTGTCCATGATGAAAATGATTCTCATACTACCAATGTCGAGAGTGATTATTATTATTATAGGAATATGGAGGTGCATTATAGCCATAAACATTTGGTTCAGGAGCCATGCCTGCACTTACCTATGGCCAGTTTCTCCGTGCTCCCATGGCATGTAATGGCTCAGGTTTAGAATGCTCTCCTTCAAGTACAACTTTAGTCCAGGTATGGAGGGGTACTCCTTGTTACCAGGAATAGTGTCCACTCGGAGCTGCTATTCCCACTAAGACTAGTAGCTATCTTAGAAACAAACAAGTAAAGTCTACTTTCATTTTCCTTTATGAAAATAGATAAGAGTGGAAGAAAGGACACCAACCTTAGTCTTGCGCTTGGTTCCTTACTTGATTCCTCTCCTTCCTGATAGATCTTTGCCACTTCTTCTTTTTCTACCCAGCTTCAAAGAGCACCTTTGGAATCAAAGTAGCATACTACTATCGAAGAACAGAGATCTATATTCATAAATAACACAGGACCAGATATGTGTTAACCATACAAATGCATATATAATTAAACATACAATAATATGGAGGAGAACTTGAATAGCTTTATTAATATCAAGAAAAGCACGAGGATTACAACCAATAGTTCTGACCCAGCATCATCCTCTAGCAAGAAAGCCCTTCTTCACCTCAAGTAAAGCTTACATTACCCAACACCATGAAGTTTCACCAGAAAACCAACAACTCTTCTCTAAAAGATACAAGATTCCAGCCTTTGGATCTATGTGATGAGGGATCCATATATAGATGATTGTAGGGGGGTGAGTCATCTTCTGGGGTTTTGATTAGTGTCC
>APFE031447341.1:38840-49765 GCA_000404065.3 Pinus taeda | reverse complement strand
TACTAATTCAAATCATATACAAGAGTAACTATATAATCGACTATCAAGAACAATGGGATTCTCTTCTATAACTGAAAACGACACTTTTAGATTAAGAAACGACAGTTCGACTACGCTACTTCTTTGCAAAAGAGAACTGAAAATGGCACACAATACATAAAAACACTTACAGTTCTTTGCACAATAGAGGCATAATGATGGAAGAGAAGGGGGTTTTTACAGAGATATACTAACCATACAAAGCAAAACTCCTGAATAGAACTGAAAATAGTGAAGGAAAAACCAAAGTATAAAGATAAAGTTAACCTTCCCTGACCATCGTACCTGATAGGGAAACAAGTATGCAGCACACCTACTGCACACAGGAAGTGCAATACATATAGACTACCTTGAAGGCAGGGTGCGATGGTACCAGTGCAAGACTTTTAACTAGTTTTTGCTCACAATTTGCAATTCGGTTCAGGGATTTAAGCCGAGTAAGTGATGTTCAGTAAATGTAAATCACAGGGGTTGATCTAAGGAGGTTACTAGAGCCACCACTTAGGGCAATTAGAACGTTTGTAGATCTATTGTTTAATTCATAAACAAAACCTGGAGATAGATTAAAGCAGCTATTGGGCCGTGAATACGACAACTTTGTAACACTTATTTCATCCATTTTTACTCTTCTCTATTATATCATTTGTTATAATTTATCATTTAAATCCATTTTATAAATGATTTATGCTCTTATGGATGATTATTATTTATTTTCCTTTATTTCTAATAAATTGATGATTATGCATGATTTTATCCATGATAGTTTTAATAAATTGGTTATAACATTATTCACCATTTTTAGCCTCCAAGATAATTTCCAGATTGAAGATTTGATCATTAAAAGTGCCAACTCATAAATTCGTTGGAATAAGAAGTGACAGTTTTGCGATTGAGATTCTGAGCAAATGAAGAAGAATTTGGAAAATCTGGAACATGGGTTTTGTCCAGAACGGACCTAATTAACTTATTTAGAGAACTGTTTTCCCAAATTCAGCTTGTATTAAGAGAAACGAAGGGTTCTTTGAGCAAGATTTTCTCAAATTCGTTGTGTGGTCGTTTTCCAAATCTTAACTGCAAAGCCAAATTCACATTGCTCTTGTTGAAAGATGGATGGAAATATATCTTCTTGTTGATCAATTGGTTGGAAACAATTTAATTTTGTAATAGCAATCATGTTGTAATTATCTCTATTGTAACTTCTCTCTAATCTCTCTCTATTTAAATGAAAACAGAGATCAGAGATGGGGATGGGAAAAGGATGGATTCGAATGATGGAATTGAGGATGAATTAGAGATTTAGAATTGAGGATGGCAGAGAGAATGGATAATGGCTAAGCGATGGATAGATTTATTGTTGTAATCCATTGTAACTCTGCTTTGATAATTTAATATAAATCTTGTTTCCCTTCCATCTTTGATCCTGAAGTAACCTAGCAGCGTCCGCTGGCAGCTAAGGGCCCAGCCTCTGGTGGATTGTGTTGCTGCTGTATATTATCTCTTTGGTTTATGTGTGGTTTTCATTATCAACTTTATTTGGTAATCTTGTATGTTCTATTATTTTACATCATGGTTCTGTTATATCTAATTTTTGCTCAATTGAGTAATATCGTTCTCTATGATAGGAATGCCATATTGATTCATCTTGACTTGGTAACACATTGTTGTTCTTTTAATCATTGATATAACATTGCTGGTCCTTATAGAACGTATTGTTGTTCAATTATAGCGTATCCGTGTTGTAACACTCTTTAATTGGTATTACTAAATTCATCTTAGAGACTATATTTCCTTGCGATTGCTAAATCTATGAACGTTACTGTTCCATTCCAAAATACAGTCATATTCTTTATAACTAAGACTGATAATCGGATTCCCAAGATCAGATTACTATTAAGGTGTGCCGTGTGTTAAGTCATTGTGTATTTATATTTGACTTTCCAGCGTTGTTTCATATTATATCATTAATCAATGCTATTCTATTTACGTGTGCTATCCGATTTATTCTTAGAGTAAAGATTGCTATTAATTTGGCTTTGATGTTGTTCATTTCCATTAATTAGAGTTTGTTGTTCAGATTCCTTTAATTACAGTTTGCTGCCCATTTACCTTGTTGTTCATTTCTGTTGATTAATTGCAAGAGTTTGCTTTTAAAGAGTTTTCCTAGTTTACTTTCAATAGTAGCTTTAGTTCAATTTCGATTTCCTTTTAATTGCTTTAAAGCAGGACTGTAAACTGTAGAGAACATTGGTTATTGCTTCCTCGTTCCCAGATTGATTGTCTTATTCCGGTTTGATTTCAATTGCATCAATATCCATAGGAATGAGTTATTGCTACTGTATCCTCGATTGATGGTTGTTTGAGTGAATGATTTAGTTTAGAACATTTCAGTTTCTTGTTGTTCCAATTAGATTTTGTTTCCAGCTTTCATTTACTTTTGCATTTTAAGCACTATAATGCAAAACATTACTCTTAAGTAAATAGCCGCCTCAGATTGAGTACACTCTTAAAATAAAAAGTCGTCCCTGGGTTGACAATTAATGTGAGGTAATTAGGAGTTAAAAAGACACCTTTTTATCGCTCGACATTTTGGCGCCGTTGCCGGGGAGAGTATAGCCATTTAAAAAGAGTAGTGTGCATCTGATCAGTGCCTGTTAGGAAAGAATTGGGTATTAAAAATGGAAGGTAAGAACCTGCGTACGGAGCATGTAAAATCTTTGCTCCCCCGCCCACTTTCCAACAGAATTGTTAAAGAACCTAGGGTAGAAATAGATGTTTGAATTTCTGTGTGAATGAAAAAAAGATAGAATTTTTTTTAAATGAATCACATGATCTCACGCAAGTGGTGATGTAAGTACCACCCATTTCACTAATTAATTGACAGGAACATTTGAAGAAGGAGCTTCGAAGAAACACATGAAGAACATCTTCTGTTATGGTAAGAAATGGCTCACATTTCTACTTTTGAATTACCTGCTCAACTAATTCCACCCCCACCACAATAAACCAGTACAACATGCTTACAATGTTGAACTGCAAAATTTACCCACCCTTCCCACCCATTCTATCTCTCATGCACCATTAGAGAAAACTTACAATGAGATTCAGAATGTTTCAAATTCAAAAATTGTAGAAGCTATGGAATAAAATGAGGTTTCTTTTAGGTTGCACCAACAAACCATTTTAAAAGCTCCAGAACTTCATGGTATGATGGGAAATCAAGAAATTAATGGATATATTGAACATTGGTTTCACTCCATCACGTGTTTGCATCATCACTCCATACTTCAACAATTTTTGATACCATCTGTTCAAGGGAAGTTGGCTTCTCATACCCTAATTTTTATCAACATGCATTTTTCAAATTTGGGTATGTGCATATGTAAAGCCTTATTTCTAAAATGGTTCCACTGGAAATACTCTTATACATAAACATATTCGATTCTGAAATAAGAGTAGGATAGTGGAGAAAATAAAATAAATAAACAAATAAAATAAACACATCTTTTTTTATTTTTATTTTTGTAAAGCTAGTGGTTTTTTATTGCAACATGCTATGGAAATCAACATCGGTGATAATTTTTTTAAATTAACTTGTGTATGTAGATGAATTACAATGGAAATAATAGTTCTACAAACACTTATATTCATTTTTATCACCAATTTGAAAAAATGCTTGAATATCACATTTGTTTTGGCTTGCGGGCTTGATGAAATTTCTGAAAAACAATCGGGACAGTCATGTTTTGAGGGACCAAAATGCAATATTTTTAAAACCTATTTCTATCATAAGTATCCCTTTATGTCTTCTTTCCAACCCAATTTGAATCACTCAATTTGGATTTGAAACAAAAAAGTTCGAACCAAAACATTGACAGGGTGTCTAGCGGGCAGCTTAGGAACAGAGTTGGGACAGTCAGTTTTCAGAGGCCGAAATAAATGAATTTTTAAAACCTGTTTCTGTGGTATATTACCCTATGAATCTAGTTTACAATTCAATTGGAATCACTAATTTTCGATATCATATGGGGAATTTATGATCAAAATACTGACTGTTTATCGTAAATCAGCACCCTTAAAACTATATCTTTCCGACTGTTCCTTATAGTATTTGACCTATCAATTCTTTTTGTGTTCAAAACCTGTTTCTATTGGAGATAAATAAATGAATCTAATTTCATTTTCAATCTGAATCATTCGAATCCGACATCAAAGGAAAAATTTATGCTTGAAGTATCAACTGTTGGTCTAAGTTGGGTAATCGAAAATGACTCTGTTATGCAGGTTGTTCTAACTAAAATTGAAAAATTATATCATTGAATTTTTAAAACCTGTTGCTACTGGAGATAAACCTTTGAATTAGCTCTCATTTGGCTTTGGAATCACTCAATTTGGACGAAAAACAAAGAAGTTGTGATCAAAACACTGCAGGTTAGCATGATTGGCCACTACTCTCCCGCAAGTGACAAATAAATTTTACTTTGTTATTTTCTCCGTGGATTTGTTCTACAGAGTAATTACTTGTTATTTTTTTGCATAATTCTTGGATTAGGGGAGTCGTTCACCTCTCTTTCTCCATGATTTAATGTTTTATTGCAGGTAGACACTCGTTTTTTGCAGGTCCTAGGAGAAAAAAAATGTCAATTTATGGACGAGTGATTCTTGAAAGAAATTTTAAATGAAATAAAGGAATTTCATCCAACTCATTACCCAACGGATTAATAATAGAAGAAATGAAGAATTGATCTCCATTTGAAGATTCATGTCATGTTTTTGCTGCCAAAACATTTTTCGAATAGATCATTTTTTTTTACATAACATCATAGCTGTTGTAACTTAATTTATTTATTTACATACTGTTTTTGTTGTTTCTTTTCTAATTTATTTTATATTTTGTGTTTCAGGTGTTGCTGTAACTCATCCTCAGCATCAATGCCATGAACAACTAATTTGTTTTTTTTGCATGCTTACATTTTATGATTGTCCATTTTGCTGTTCCTTTTTCACATTTCGTTGTTCCTTTTCGAAATGGAACAATTGTTGTTCCTTTTTGAATGGAACAACGCTTCTGCATTTTCACATTTTTCTATTCCTTTTCGAAATGGAATAGTTTTTGTTTCTTTTTGAATGGAAC
The DNA here is from genome assembly GCA_000404065.3 of Pinus taeda. Taxonomy (NCBI): domain Eukaryota; kingdom Viridiplantae; phylum Streptophyta; class Pinopsida; order Pinales; family Pinaceae; genus Pinus; species Pinus taeda. Next base: position 44,595 of record APFE031447341.1, on the reverse strand, counting down.
AGTACTTCTGCACTTTCACATTTTGTTGTTCCTTTTCGAATGGAACAACACTTCCGCATTTTCACATTTTGTTGTTCCTTTTCGAATGGAACAACACTTCTACATTTTCACATTTTGCTGTTCCTTTTCGAAATGGAACAACTGCTATTCCTTTTTGAATGGAACAATACTTCTGCACTTTCACATTTTTTTGTTCCTTTTCAAAATGGAACATCACTTATGCACTTTCATGTTTTGCTGTTCCTTTTCGAAATGAAACAACACTTCTGTACTTTCACGTTTCGTTGTTCCTTTCCGAATGGAACAGTATTTCTGCACTTTCACGTTTGTTTTTCCTTTTTAAAAAGCAACAACACTTCTGCACTTTCACATTTTGTTGTTCCTTTCCGAATGGAACAACACTTCTGCACTTTCACATTTTGTTGTTCCTTTCCGAATGGAACAACACTTCTGCACTTTCACGATTTGCTGTTCCTTTTTTAATAGAACAACACTTTTGTACTTTCACGTTTTGCTGTTCCTTTTTGAAATGGAACAGCACTTCTGCACTTTCACGTTTTGCTATTCCTTTTCGAATAGAACATCACTTCTGCACTTTCACGTTTTGCTGTTCCTTTTCGAAATGGAACAACACTTCTTCACTTGCGTTTTTGTTGTTCCTTTTCCAAAGGAACGACACTTCTGATTTTCGCTGTTCCTTTTCCAAAGGAACGGCACTTGCGTTTTTGCTGTTCCTTTTCTAAAGGAACGACACTTTTAGTTTTTACTGTTCCTTTTTCCAAAGGAACGGCATTTGCATTTTCACACTTTTTTGTGTGTATTTTTGTTTTTTTGGTATGCATTTTTTTAGTTGTTCCCTACACAGAACACCACTTTCTTTTTGAGTGTTTTTGCTGTTCCTTCAAAAAAGCAACACTTTGGGAGTATTTTTTAGAGCAACCCTTCATTTCTCTTGTGGGATTATTCCTAGTTCATCTCAACCACATTTTCCTGATTCTCTTTCATGGCATGAACTACACTACTTTTATGAGGACAAGAATTATGGATTCTTTTGAAGTGAGTTATTATCATTCATGTTATGATCTTTAATAGGACAGCTCCTTGATGATAGATTCTTTTCAAAAAGGACACAATTATTTATATACTACTTTACTGCATTGTTTTATATTGAACATGATGTTGATTGATCACCTTAATACCATTCTGGTTCCACCCTTCCTGGTTATAATCTTCTCTGTCTGTAATAAATGAGATTATGGGTATACTTTTGTCTATTGACATGTTCAACTTCTTCCACCATCCCTGGTCTTAAGGAGTACTGAGCCTCCCTCTTTTTATCATAAAAATGTGTAATAACAACAAAATTTTGTTCGCAGATGGAGGATAGGGGGTCTCATTACGAGCTGGCCTACCATGTTCATAAGGTTGTAACAAAGTGGCATTCTCATTATGGCCACCACACCAGGGTTATGATCCATTGGATAGCCAAATTATCCTTGGAACATGAGGTCTCATCACGAGCCGGCTTGATCACGTTTGCTACATCCCAGTGAATGGCAGTGTGGTTATCTGGTTACCACGCCAGCACACTGATCTCTTCTGTAGAACAGCACTAGAATTCTCCATTTATAAATTGAGGATCCTGGCTCATATGGGTTAAAAAGAAACCCTTCCAGGGCTATGGACGCCTGCTGGCAGCAGAGGCTCTGCTTATGGTATTGAAGTTATATCTTATCGTCAATTATTACTATAATACCATTTTCTTATTTTTTTTCTTTTTGTTAGAAAAGTTATTTCCTTAATTGTTTTTTCCCTATTTTGAACCTTTATGCATGAAAAATTGTTTTATGATCAATCACATCATTTTCAGTTAGAATACCATCAGTAAAACATCTTTTTGGCATATTGTTGTTCTTTTTCTCTTTTTTTCATAGCTTATCATCAATCCAAAGCATCCTATCTTTTATTCATAACTATCTTTATACACTCTGTCTCATTATAACCATAACTCTCACCGTCCTATCATTGATCTGTGTACTCTACTACTGTATTGTTCATTCCCTTTTCTTGCCATCAACATAACACCTTTCATATGTTGTATGGTCATGGAATCCCTTTTCCAATTAGAGGGGGGAATGTGTGCATTATGGGCTAGCATGCGATATGATTACTGCACTCTGCCATAACTTGTTGATTTGACAAAATATTACTATTGCCTGTATACACAAGTTTTTCTGATTGAAATTTTTGCACACATCTTAATCTGTTGCTATTCAAAATTTACACTATGGATTCAAGAACATTGTATGCCAAATAGTGATTTGTTTACATGAAAACAACAAGTATGGGCTGAATTCTATTCGTAGCATGACCACACTATTGCACTTAACAGACGAGGCTCACGAACGTGAACAATTCTTCAGACATGATGTGCTTGCCTGGATTCCACCTTCAGTACCAACTCTGCCTACCTCAGCTTCAACAACTACTAGTACATATATGTCATTCCACATTTTTCTTTTTGGAGGTAAAACTTGAGGTAAGATAGCATAATTTTCTGATTTATTACGAATTTAGGAGAATTTAATGAAAATCCATTGAGCATTATTTATCATCTTTCAGTCCACATCTTTACCACTTCCCATTTTTTCAGCAGCATATCAGCTTAGGGGAGTGTTGCTTTCATTCATTTCTTTCTTATAACTATGTTATTCATATTCTTTATTATCCATTGCTATCCTTATTCATTCTCAACACCTCCCTTATTTCATGTGGTTTTACACCAAGCATAGCATTCAACAGCTGGTAGCAACCACCTCTATTTCTTTTCTAGCATTGCATGAGGACATGCTAATTCTTCAAAGAGGGGGAGGAATTGCTACGCATGATGGATGTTTTTTACGTTCTTTCTCATTTAAGGCATACAATTTCAGTGCAGAAATTGATTTCCCTAATATTTTTAAAAACTATGAACTCACTTCTTGTGATTTCTATATAAAATAGATGTATCATTAAAATATAGAAACCCAGACAATTTCAAGTAATATTGGTTCATAAAATTTCAGAAATCATACACTTTCACCTACAACCATTTTGTTTATATCTCATGATTCCTGCATCAAAATGATCTGATTTTTGGATCCTAAAGGCATTCATATATTACAAATCTACTTGCAACATTTCAACAAAAGCTGGTTTGTAGTTTTTGGGAAAATGGTTAATGAAGGTTGCTGTCACTTATATCATATTTTGCTGCAACTTCATTGTTATGCCTTCATCAAGATTGCTAAAATTGAATATTCATTAATTGAAGAAGAATTCATTTGTCCTATCCATTTCATGAGCTGAGATGAAGAAATTTGTTATTGCTTGGTTAACACATGGGTTTTGTCTTTGGGTTGCATGAGGACATGCAACATATTCAGTTTTTGTTGCATGAGGACATGCAATATATTCGATGTGGGGGTGTGTTGGGCCGTGAATACGACCACTTTGTAACACCTATTTCATCCATTTTTACTCTTCTCTATTATATCGTTTGTTATAATTTATCATTTAAATCCATTTTATAAATGATTTATGCTCTTATGGATGATTATTATTTATCTTCCTTTATTTCTAATAAATTGATGATTATGTATGATTTTATCCATGATAGTTTTAATAAATTGGTTATAACATTATTCACCATTTTTAGCCTCCAAGATAATTTCCAGATTGAAGATTTGATCATTAAAAGTGCCAACTCAGAAATGCGCTGGAATAATGAGTGACAATTTTGCAGTTGAGATTCTGAGCAAATGGAGAAGAATCTGGAAAATCCGGAACATGGGTTTTGTCCAGAACGAACCCAGTTAACTTTAGCAAAGAATGGTTTGCCCAAATTCGACTTGTACTGAGAAAATAGCAGGGTTCTTTGAGCACGATTTTCTTAGATTTGCTGTTGCGGCCGTCCTCCAAATCTCAGCTGCAAAGCCAAATTCGTCTTGTTCTTGTTAAGAGATAGATGGAAATATATTTTCTTGTTGATAAATTGGATAGAATCATGTTGTAATTATCTCTATTGTAACTGTTCTCTGCTCTCTCTTTATTTAAATGAAAACAGAGATCAGAGAGGGAGAGGGGAGAAAGGATGGAAAATGATGGAGAATTAAAGATTCAGAACTAGAGATTCAAGAATGATGGTGGATTATTCATGATAGGATAGGGATTGTTGCATTGCCATTGTAATCTTCAAATCTTTTTCTATTGTAATAATTTCACAATTTGAGGATGAATAAATAAAAGGGTTGTTGTACATTCTTCTCATATGAAGTAGCCCAGCAGCATCCGCTGGCGGCTAAGGGCCCAGCCTCTGGTGGAGTATGCTGCTGTTGTATTATATCTTTCCAATTTATGTTGTGTGATGGTTTGATTTAGTTCCTATTTCTTTGAATTGCATTGCCTTACAGTTTCATGTTTTCGCAGCGAGCTGTTATAATATTTTATGAAATTGTTTTATTGCACAAGTTGAGATTGAATCGTGTGGTTGTTCTTTTCCATCATAATAGAGATTATTATCCTTCTCAACGTATATTGTTATGTTGCTCATTTCAAATATAAAGCTTCGCTATTCTATTTCAATTATGGTTTCATTCCATCTGTTTTTCTGTTTGATTGATATTCACTACAAATTGTTGTTCAATAGGATTGGTTATCCGATTCCTTTAATTCCAGTTTGCTGTCCATTTATTTTGCTGTTCATTTCTATTGATTAATTGCAAGAGTTTGCTTTTAAAGAGTTTTCTTAGTTTACTTTCAATAGCAGCTTCAGTTCAATTTCGATTTCCTTTTAATCGCTTTAACGAAGGACTGTCAACTGTAGAGAACATTGGTTATTGCTTCCTCGTTCCCAGATTGATTGTCTTGTTCCAGTTTGATTTTAATTGCATCAATTTCTAGAGGAATGAGTTATTGCTACTGTATCCTTGATTGATGGTTGTTTGAGCGAATGATTTAGTTTATAACGTTTCAGTTTCTTGCTGTTCCAATTAGATTTTGTTTCCAGCTTTCATTTACTTTTGGATTTTAAGCACTATACTGCAAAACATTACTCTTGAGTAAATAGCCGCCTCAGACTCAGTACACTCTTGAAATAAAAATTCGTCCCTGGGTTGACAATTAATGTGAGGTAATTAGGAGTTAAAAAAACCCTTTTTATCGCTCCACATTTTGGCGCCGTTGCCGGGGAGAGTGTAGCCATTTTTAAAGAGTAGTGTGCATTTGATGAGGGCCTGTTAGGAAAGAATTGGGTATTAGAAATGGAAGGTAAGAACCTGCGTACGGAGCATGTAGGAGCCCTGCTCCCCTACCCGCTTTCCAACAGAATTGTTAAAGAGCCTAGGGTAGAAATAGATGTTTGAATTTTTGTGTGAATGATTAGGAAAAAGATAGAAATTTTTAAAAAATGAATCACATGATCTCATGCAAGTGGTGATGTAAGCACCACCCATTTCACTAACCGATGGCAGGAACATTTGAAGAAGGAGCCTCGAAGAAGCACATGAAGAACATCTTATACTATGGTAGGAAATGGCTCATGTTTCTACTTTTGAATTTCCTATCGAAGATCTTGGAGGAGTGACACAAATGCACATAATTCCCCCATCTTTACCAAATTTTCATGGTTTAGCAAATGAAGATCCAGATACATTCTTATTTGAGTTCGAAATACTTTGTAGAGGATATGATTATTGTACTAATGATCAAAGATTGA
>APFE031447341.1:1082-30321 GCA_000404065.3 Pinus taeda | reverse complement strand
AGGCATGTAGCCGCGCATCTCTTCTCAGAGATAAGCTACCATCGCCCTAGCTGGTTTATTTCCAATTCTGGTTGTAAGCATATTTCGGTATTTTCCATTAATAAAATGAAGTATTATTTCTACTACATCTTTATGTATATGGTTATCTCTGTATTTTATTGCGTTCCTGTTTAAATCCAGATCAGTAGATATGGTGAACTTCTCAAAATTTGGGTACTTCATGACCTTTGTTTTTCCCTTTCGCAGAGGGATATACTCAAGGATCCTTGTTATAGGTTTTTCTCCTTCAACATCAATATCTTTTGTTCCCTCAGCTTCTTTCACCTCCAGGTCCACTACCTTCTCTGGATTCTTATCTTTCTTCTAATTTTGTGTTTCAGTATGCTTCCTAGGGCAAGCGCGGACTAGTATTGGCTTCTTCTGCTTTCCCCTCACAAATTTCTTTGATTTGGATGGTTGGGTTTCTCTAATAGGGGTAAGCTTCGACCTAGGAAACCTCGTCGTCATAGGCACAGTAGTTGAAGCTTCCATACTTACAACTTCCAAGGTAGTGGTCTTAGAGGAAACATCACCAGTGTTAACGGTTTCAGTAGGAATTGGTGCATAAATTTTGTCAAGAATAAACTTTTGGTTTATCGCAAGCAACTTAGCAAATTCGAGGCTCACAACGAAATTCTCCCAAAACGCTCGGCTCATAGGCAACAGATAGTGAAATTCACTAACAATTCAAAGAGCGCAAAATTTTCTCTATTGGACAAGCACATGTAATTTATAGGAGGTTTTGAATTCAAATCGAACCATTCCCCCCAAGTTCTAACAATAAATGTTGTTTTAGTGGCAGATCTTCAAAGATTTTTTCCTTAAATGTTATGATCCTGCTCCACTTAACCATCTTCTAGCCATCAAGTCATGAATAGTAACTTTGACAGTCACTTTCCTATTGTGTTGTGTGGTACCTTCCTCCATTGCGTAGCTTCCTACATGCAACTTTATGGGTTGTATCTTTGTCATTCTCTGTGTAGCCTGTTTGCTACATTGTCCTTCAACATGGGTAGTGTAGTTTATAGTCCCGTGCTCCCTTACAACTGCCCGGAGCACTAAGACTATCCTTCTGCCATATAGTCATTGTGAAGGATCCCCTGTATACAACTTCAATCTACTCCCATTCACTCTTCCCGAGAAGGGTTCCCCATTCAGCTTCACGAGCTGAACTGCTCCTCCATCTGTAATTTCTTTGAGAATATATGGCCCTAACCAATTCATCTAGAATTTACTGGGAAATTTAGTGAATTTACTATCATATAGCATGATTAGATCATTTACCTTGAAAATGCGAAGCTTGATATGGAAATCATACCACGCTTTTTCACGTTCCTTCTGTACTTGCTGATGAAATCCTGCCAAAAATTGATCTTGTTCAATCTCCATCAGCTGCACGAGCCGTGCCTCCAAGGCTTTGCGATCTTCCATTTCCATCAGGGCTTCTATGCACAAACTAGGCACAATGTACTCCATCAGCATTACAACTTTGATCCCATATACTAATCTGAACAGCATTTTCCCTGTCAGATTCTTACAAGTAGTCATATAAGACCATAGTAATGCAGGTGCGTGCACATCCTAGTCATTCTGCTACGCGTTGTAGATCTTCGTCAGTGCATTCTCCAAAATATTATTAAAGGCTTCAATAGTTCCATTGCCCTGTGGGTGATACGGTGTACTCTTTTGATGGTAGACCTAGAATTCTTCAGTCAACTCGTTGATCGTTTTGTCCAAAAACTACATACCTTTGTCACTCATCAACACTTTCAGGTAGCCAAATCTAGTTAAGACATATTCAAACAAAATTTTGTTGTCGTAGTCCCTATACAATCCTTAACCAGTTGTGCTTCCGCCCATATGGTTATATATTTCGTCATAGTGATAATATAACATGCCCCTGTTTTCTTTCCCAGGGGCTGAATTGGCCCAACAAAATCAATCGCTCATTTCTCAAATGGATGCAAAGATACCTGAGGATGTAATGGAAACCAGGGAAATTTATCTTAATGTTTATAAACTTTGGCAAATCTCACTAATCCATGATATGCCATATATATTATGCTTGGTGGAATTTCTGTAAAAATATTCAAACTTGTAATAATTTTGTATAGTCTCTATATAAAATTTTAGCGATTTTTAAGGTAAAATAATTTTATAATATAAAATTTGGGCGAAACATTTTTAGAAAAAATGGAAATTAACAAATCTTTTTTTTGGAAAAAGCATGGAAAATTATCCCACTTGCAAATATTAGCCCATAAAATTTTCCATGATGGAAACCCATCCCTTCGCGATGGTCTACCAGTTCTTTGACATGCATTGTATGCCTTACAATATGCCTTGGAATCCTTGTGTAGCTTTGGCCACCATAGCCTTGTGTGCAAATCTTCAGCGTAGTTTCCTTGCTTGCATAATGACCTCCTGCAGCTCCCCCATGAGCTTCAACGAGAAGGTTATCCCATTCAAAGTTAGGCACATATCTTCGCAATATTTCATCTACACCCATCTTATACAAATGTCTCACAATGACTGAAAAATCAGCCGCACACACTACTAATTTCTTCTTTTGTTGATTTGTATACCCTTTTGGTGTCATCCTTGTAGTCAAGAAGTGAATAATGTCTGTAAAATGATTATCTGCTATGTGCACCGCAAAGAGATGCGCATCTGGTAACCCTTCCTCTAAATTATTAGGCTCCTCTCCTATTTCGAACCGCAATAGATGGTTAGGTCCTGCATTTAACCTCCCTGGCTTCATAATGACTTCAAATTCATACTCCTCGAATAATAGCAACCATCTGCAGATCTTCCCCCCCAACAGAGGCTTATTGGCTAGGTATGTCAAGGTAGAATGTTCTGTGTACATTTTGAAATGACCTCCTAACAGATAATGCCTGAATTTTTGCAATGTGCACACCGTGGCCATTCCTTCACGCTCATTTGTTGAATAATTCTTCTCAGCTTTTAATAAATTTCAACTCATGAAGGCTATAGGATGGTCCATTTCTCCTTCAATGGTATGCATTAACACTGCACCCAACACAATGCAAGATGCATCCATGTGTACGTGAAACTCCTTTTTCTAATAAGGGAATACCAAGATCGGCGTAATGACCATATTTTCTTTCAATAAATCTAAGTTGCAACATTCTTCGTCCCAACAAAATGTTGCGTCCTTCTTGAGCAGTTTCTCTATAGGAACAATAATTTGAGCATAAGCTTTGATAAATTTTCTATAATACCTCGTATGTCCCAACGTCGTCCGTAGCTGCTTGATGTTCCTAGGGGCCTCCAAATTCACTATTACCGCAATCTTTGTAGGGGCCAGCAAGATCCCAAAGGGAACACTGAATATGCATTTCTTCAAGTTCAGTGTGATCCAGTATCTGTAACATGTATCTAACATCAGGCACAGACTTTCTACATGGCGCTTCACTAATCCAAATACCATCCAGTCATCAAAGTATACTTCTAGGAACTTATGAATGAACTTTTTGAACGTTGCTATGACTACACGAGAAAATACTGGAGGTGCATTCTTAAGTCCAAACAACATCATAGTGTATTGAAAACAACCCCACTCCGTTGTGAAGGTCATTTTTCTCCTATCCTCTAGCGCGATCTTGATCTGATGATACCCATAAAATCGGTTAGTAACGGAATATGCCTCCTACCCTCCAACATTGTCTAATACCTCTTCTGTAAATGGCATTGGGAATGGGTTATGGACACATGCATCATTAAGCTTCCACAGATCTACACAAATCCTTATTTCCCCTTTTTGTTTCTTCTCCTAAACCACCATCGGGCTCACCTAATCAGATTCTTCAACAAGTTCTATGATTTCTACCTCTAGCATCGTATCCATCTCTAGGCGAACCTTTTCCTTGTATTTAGGATTAAGATGATATGACCTATGTTTAATAGGTTTCACATCCAGCTTCAGAGTGATATTCATAACACCTAAATCGCCAATTATTCCCTTCAAATCCAAAAACTTAGTAGGGAAGAGATCCTAGTATTTGTGGAGTAACTCAGCAACTTTATCCATGGTAGCATCATCCCAATAATCTCCAATTTTCACGAACTTTGGTTGTGCTTCAGTGAAAATATTTACTTGCATTGTCTTCAAAGGCGCGGTGATGTCTGGGATGTCTATTTCTGGGCCTTCAACTTCGTGATGCCCTTCTGCCTTTGGAATATTAATTTTTCTCAGATCTTCATCCTCCTCTTCAGTGGTCACATTATAGCATTCCAACACATGGCATAGCTCAGTGCTCCAATCTGGTTGGATCCATTCCATAGGTTCTTGTTGCATTTTGAAGATAACTACCTTAATCTCTTGTAGTTCTTCATCGATGCTTGCGAAGCCATCTTTGAAGTTGAAGGTCAATAAGAACCCTTTCCTCAATATATCCCACTCCACAGTGCCATGGTAGAGCCCCGTTTCCAAATACAAGTATCCAAAATATGGAAAAATATGTGTACCCACTCTGGTTGTGGTTTTGTCCCCCATGCTTTAGTCGATTTTTCTAGGTGATCACACAGATCGTCCCTTCCCTTATATTTCTCAATCATTCCGGTATTGACATGTCCAAACTACAACTTCATCATTCTTTTGTTATCTCGCCACCCACCAAAGCTATCCTTATGCGTTCCCCACCATCATGTAAGTATAGCACGTAGTGCCAATTCTAATGCTTGGAAGTGGTGATCCTCGGGGACTTCATGCTCAAATTCATCCAAATACTTAGCTACATCAGTTAAACCATCATAATAGGGTAATTTCCTTACCTCCAACGAAACATAGCGTAGCGACTTCATCATCATATTGCATTGCAATGTAGACACTTCGTGCAAGTGATTCTACCAATGCTCTAATTCCTCATTTGAATCAAAGGTGCAGGAACTCTCCCGATCCCATGCAATTCATCCATCTTCCATTGGATTGATCCAGTCTTGGTCTCGCACTGTTATTTTGTAGATTTGATCTAGTTCATCATCACTTTCTTCATAATCATGGACTGGTTCATTATAGCACGTCCCTTCTACAAGGTCCAATGTTACTACAACCCGAAGAGATTTTCTTTCAAATGACATTATCCTCTTCTTCAAATTGATGACCCCATTCATATCAATAGCTCAGTCAATTCCCAGGAGCACAGGGTATGGATTATTGTCTTCGGTGATCTCTATAACCTTAGAGTTAGTCATCGTGCTTGCACCTTCTATATCAATATTCACCCCATATAATCATCCCATGGGGATGATTTTCTATTGGTTCACCATTCTGAGTTGAATCAGAGACCACTGTAGTGGAGGTCTCCCCATTCTTTCCCATGTTTGTTTTGGTAATACGTTTGCATCGGACCCCAGATCCAAGATGACTTGGTCCATCTCATAATCACCTATTTGCGTGGTAAGCCTCATCTCGCACCCTATTTGTGTCTTATATTTGCCAATATTTCTGACCACCTGGTGTCCATCAGGGACCTTCTCTTTGCTAGCACATTTATTTATTAATTCTTGCAGGCCTTTCACAACTTTGCTATCATGCAACAGTTTTATGCAGGTCTCCAAAAACGTAGTGAGTATAGAGGAATCAACCTCTACAGGCATGTTGGTTTCTTACACCTTGTCCTGCCTTCCTGAGGTTGAGGCCTCAGCGAAGCTCTTCTTAGCTTCCATAAATGTTTCCTTATTGTGAGTTAGATCAAAGCCAACTTCCTTCTCTAGGGCCTTGCGGACCTTTATCATCGCCAATCATTATTCCACTTCTCAGCACTTTATTCACACTTTGATCCTCCTCGTAGGGCTCATCTCTCATCATCTATAAGTTCTGCATAGGTTGATGTTGGGAGCGGGATCCCATGAGGGCAGTTTTGGGGCTAAAAGCCCACGTTTGAGTCAAATTTTGTAATAAAAATGTGAAGACTCTGCATTTTGTGGTCGTGGAGTGTGAATGTGTAATGTGTCATAAAGGGCAGTCCACCCTTTGTTTTGTAAATTAATGTCAGTTGTAAGAGATATACCCATGGTCCACGAACCATCAGATTGTATAAAGAGAGTTAAGCTCTAAGTAGTTTTAGAGACATACAATGTAAGAGAGTCATAGCTCTGAAGTAAGAAGTCTAAGTCTTGGGTTGTAGCGTAGGTAGAGGCTCTATAGTTGAGTGTGCAAAGGCCTAGGGTAGAAGTATGAAGCTAAGTGCACGGACCCCTGTAGCTGTGTGCGCAAGGCAAACAGAGTTTGTAAACATTTGGAAGATATCAATAAAGAGAAATATTCAACAATTCCTATGTCTTTTTCCTGTTAATGCATCTTGATATGTTATGTATGAATTTCCTTTATTATGCTTATTTGATGCATGAATGAATGCAATTACGTTGAATAATTGAACGCAATTACAATTATCTGTTTATGTGGTGTTAACTATAATTATTTGATAAGATAAGCAATCCACTTAGATTAATTGGGGAATGTGCACAGCACACTGCCATAGCAGCGTGAAAGTACCTGAGCAGAAGGCTAGGGTTGTATGGAGGTTGATCATATCCTTTCATGGAGGTATTAAAGGACAGAATAAAGGGCTCATCTTGCAAGCCCTAGAGTGAAGCAACCTGCACGAAGGCAAGGATAGAGGGAATCAAATGACATCACAACCGTCTCAGGGTGCAGAAACTTGGTTCCATCATCCCCCCATACTGCTTCGAGTGATACTTCATTATGCGCTCTTTGGGCTGATGCCAAAAGGGCCAGTAGTGTAGGGATTTGTTTGGCTAATTAACGTTGAACCTGGGTCAAGCCCCCTTAAGCCAACAAATGGTTCCGTTGTCGGGACCAGAATTTGCATAAGAGATGTGTGATGCCATATCACTAGAATCCAACTAAGAAGGAGATCAGAGATTGGTTAGATATAAAGATCCATGAATTCATGGCACAAGAGAACACAAACCTATGACTAAGAAAGCAACAGTGGTTCGATAGATACCTATATACCGAGATCCATGAGATCTTTTTCTTCTCCTTCCCAATTGAGCTATACAAGTGGTTTGCAAAGTTAGCAGATAGCCAGGAAAGGTGGAAACTTGACGATCCTATTGCGTGGACCCTGGAGTTAGTGGGAAGTTTGGAAGCATCAAAGGATAAGATCGCCCGCGCTATCGATCATTGGCTCGATCACGTCATAGGAAGATTGGTGCTTTAATTCATAGTCTATACCTCATTCAGCTACAGTGAGGCGGAGTGGCGCTTTTTCAAAGGACCATGAGGTAAGTACGTAAAATATTTGAATACTTGGATTAAAATGCTATCGTGAAAAAAATGAGTTATGTAGCTACCTTGATGTTCGGAACTATGAGAAGTGGAAAAACTTACAGGAATGAAGGAAAAAAGGGTTCAGAGTATAGTCCATTTATTTCACCTCCGCGAGGTGATGAGGAAGAGATAGCGAAGGTTTCTCCACAAAGTGCTATTTAGTTTATAAGACAAGAATTCCCACGAATACCACCTCCACCCACACCACCTCTGACCTCACCAGCATTGCCTTCGACTTTACCCGTACCACCTCCACCTCCAAATATAGTGAAGTTTCCTTTGTTCAAATGCTTGGGAAATGAGGACCCAGACCAATTCTGGTTCATTGTGAGGTTTCTATGGGAAGCTCAAGGTGTTACAGATGATCATATAAAGAAGGCGACACTGGTTAGTGCTCTACAAGATTGCATGCTAACCTAGTATATCAAGTACTCTAATGTCAACTCGAATGCTGAAGTGGCAGACATCTAGAAAGCATTGAATAGAGAATTAAGTAGGCCTAAATATGAGGCACAATCAATTGTGGGATTCAAGGAGATCAAGATGCAACTAGGTGAGATGCCTTGGGAACTAGATTAGAGGTTGAAGTGTACAATACGTGAAGCCAACATGAATTTGAAAAATGGATAGCATTGTGTGTGGTTTGTGGCTTTGCTACTGCCACACTTAAGGGTTATGTTGTCACCACAAAAGATAACAACTGAGGCAAAGGCCTTGGAGATTCCTGTGAGACTACATGAAACCACAATGCAAGATCCAAACCTAGTGGTTCATCAGATCCATGCATAGCTAAAGAACCTATGCCCTGAGATGCAAAATCTAAATTAGGACATGATAGTTCGACCAGAGGTGCACGAGGAGGTATGGTGCTTGAAATGAAAGAGCCAGGGGCATGACAAGTACCATTGCCCGGTCTTTGTGAACTATATTACAGGAGATGGACCGATGTCTTTAAGGCTATAAGCTCAAGCAAGACCTAGCACAGGGCCTACATCACGGTGTGTTATATGTCACGTAGCAGGAAAACATGCCACGAATAACTTTCATTTGCTACAGAAGTTTGTACAAACACCACAATAGCTATTCTGCAACCTTTTGTAGGTCAGTAGGGCATGATGAGCATAATTGCAGGAGTTATGAATTGATGATGGATAGAACTCCCGCCTATAGGTTTCAAGTAGAAAGGCAGCCCCCTGACTAGAGCGCAGGGATGGTGCAGACAGGATTTTAGGGGCATGGAGGAGGACCTGGCAGAGGTTGAGGATAGTTGATTTGCTACAATTACAGAGGATCAGGACACTATGCCCACGATTGCACTAACCCAACACATCCGTCGTGTAAGTATTGCATGTTGTTTGATCATGAAATGGAAGACTGTCCTACGCTGATAGCTAGGATACTAGATAAAGGGGCACTACCACCTTTGACGACTCAGAACTTGCAGATGATGAGGTTTGAGTCATGCGAAGAGGATCCAAATGTAAATATAGTGCTCAGAAGTGGAATCACGATAGGAGATGACAAGTGGAAACAACCAAAAGACAGTACATGGGTTCACAAATCTCCAGCGAAGGAGGCTGAGTTCGATTTGGAGTGCGCACATGAGACCTTCATGGAAGCTAAGAAGAGCTTCACTGAGGCCTCCACCTCATGAAGCAAGGATAAGACTGAGTAGGAGATGGACCCCTCTATGCTCACAACTTTCTTGGAGACTTGTATGAATTTACTGCACGATAGTAAGGCTATGAAAGGGTTACAAGAGCTCATTAATAGATGCGTTGGAACCGTGTTGAGTGAGCCACGCGTAGTACGAAATATTGGCAAGCATAAACCAAGATCGGGATGAGAGATGAGACTGACCGTGGAGATAGGAGAGTATGAAACGGATTAGGCTATTTTGTACCTGGGGTTAGATGTGAACGTCCTACCGAAGCAGAATTGGGAACGGATGAGGATACCCACTTTGCAATGGTCTCCAATTCAGCTAAGGATGGCCAATCAACAGAAGATCATCCCCATGGGGAGACTACAGGGGGTGACTATGGATATTGAGGGAGCGAGCGCGCTGGCTAATTTCAAAGTAATAGAGAGTGTGGATGATAGAAATCCCTATCCTGCACTCCTAGGAATTGACTAGGCCACCGATATGAATGGGGTAATCAATCTAAAGAAGCGGAAGATGATATTTGAGGGGAAATTGCTACATGTAATAGTACCTCTAGATCCTATTGAGTGATTGCTCTATACTGAACCAGTCCACGATTATGAGAGTGATGACAATTTGAACTATATCTATAAGATAACAATGCAAGACCAAGATTGGGTGAATCCCACTGTGGATGGACAAATTACATGGGAAAGCGAGAGTTCCTACACTTCGAACTTCGATGAAGAGTTAGAGCGATGGCAAAATCGGTTACATGAAGTGACTATGCTAAACTGTAACATGATGACCTGATTGTTGCACTGTGTGTCCTCAGAGGTAAGAAATCTGCCTACTTATGATCATTTGAATGAGGTATATATCTTTTTGGATGCATTTGAAAGGGAGGTACCAGAAAAGTAGTGCTTCTAGGCATTGAACTGGGCACTCCACGCTATGCCCGCAAGATGGCGGGGTACGCATAAGGGAAGCTTTGATGATTGGAACGAATGTAGGAGGATGACGGGAACACGATTCCAGAAGCCTAAGATGCTAATGACAAACAAGCATGATGGGCAGGATGATCCACACACGCATTTGGCCAAATGGACCCAGGCTTATGGAGAAAAGCCCCAACCTAAATGGGTGCACTTGTTCTGTCACACCCTGAATATTGTCCTGATGAACTGGTATGTAGAAACCGAGCTCTGCCATGGGACAGGCGAATGGGTTATCTTGCGTGAGGGATTCATGATAACATTTTGTTTTGAGGATGGGTTTGATAGTATTGATGAAGCACTACAAGAGGTGAAAGTAGCAATATTTAGGATACCACAGGATCCTTTAGACCTAATTCAGCCTAAATGGGCTACTCATCTAAGTCACGCGCTATAATGTTATAATGTAACTGTTGAAGAAGAGGATGAGGATCTATGGAATATTAACATTCCATATACAGATGGTCACTGTGAGGTTGAAGGACCATAGATTGAGAACCCTGATATAACCGTGCCATTAAAAACGAAACAAGTAAACATTGGTACAAAAACAGAACCCAAATTTGCAAATATTGAAGACTATTGGGATGACGTGATGGTGGACAAGGTTGCTGAATTGCACCGTGAATACTAGTATTTATTCCCTACCAAGTTCACAGATCTGAAGGGGATAATCAAGGACCTAGGTATGATGAATATCACATTAAATCCTAACGCGAAGCCAGTTAAACAAAGAACCTACCGTCTCAATCCAAAATATAAGGAGAATGTCTGCTTAGAGACAGACAAGATGCTCGCGGCAAGCATCATTGAGCATCTGGAAGAATCTGACTGGGTAAGTCCATTGAGAAGAAGCAGAAGGATGAAATAATGATATGTGTGGATCTCAAAGAGTTGAAAAATGCTTGTGTACATGAACGTTTCCCGACTCCATTCACTGATGAAGCGTTGGACAATGTAGGTGGCTAGGAAGCATATTCCTTCACTGATGGGTTCTCTGGGTACCACCAGATCAAAATTGTGCCGGAGGACAGGAGCAAGACAACCTTTGCAACTGAGTGGGGTTGTTTTTAGTACACTCTGACACCGTTTGGATTGAAGAATGCACCTATGATCTTCTCGCACATAGTTGTGGCTGATTGAAGTAATTTATTCATAAGTTACTAGAAGTATATTTTGATGACTAGACTTTGTTTAGGCTGGTTAAATGCCATGTAGCAAGCTTACGCTTGATGGTGGATATCTATCGAAGATACCAGATCACGCTCAATCTCAAGTAGTGTCTGTTTTGTGTTCCTTTTGGGAACTTGTTGGGGCATGTGTTTTGCACACAGGCACTAATGGTTGACCCCACGAAGATAGCGGTGATATTGAACTTGGAAGCATCGAGGAGCGTGAAACAGTTGCATGCTACCCTGGGACATACGAGATATTACATAAAGTTTATCAAATGCTATGCCTAGATCACCATGCCTATGGATAAATTGTTGAAGAAGGATGTCACATTCTACTGGAACGATGATTGTAAGAAGAGCTTGTATACATTGAAAGAAAATATGGTCACCACGCCGATTCTAGTCTTCCTGGATTGGAAGAAAGAATTTCATGTACATTTTGATGCCTCATGTATAGCGTTGGGAGAAGTTCTAACACAGGTTGGCGGAGAAGGCTTGGACCATCCTATCCTGTTTGAAAGACGAAGATTATCCAAAGCGGACAAGAACTATTCCACCACCGAATCTAAAGGGTTAGCTATGGTGTATGCACTCCAGAATTTTAGGCACTACTTGCTAGGAGGCCATTTTAAGATGTATACAGATTACTCCACACTGAAGTACCTGGTCAATAAGCCTGTGTTGGGGGGGAGAATATGCAGGTGGCTCTTATTGTTCCAGGAATATGATTTTGAAGTTATTATGAAGCCTGGACGACTAAACACGGGACTAGACCATCTGTCGTGCATCGAAACAGTGGAGGAACCCACTAACTTGGAAGCATAGACTGTTTAGCAGAAGGCGGAATTAGTGGTGCACACGACAGATTTCTCTGTCATTGTTGGGCATCTGTACAAGATGGGGACTAATGAGATATTATGATGGTATGTACCTGAGTTCGAAATAATCAGCATCCTTGAGGATGCTCATGGGGTTGTTGCGGGAGGACATTATGTAGGAGGAGAAATCACACAAAAGATTCTATGCACAGGGTTGTGGTGGCCAACCCTTCATCAGGACTCAAAAGTGTATAACAAGGCATGTGATGTGTGTCAAAGGACTAGCAAGCCATCACGGAGGGATGAAATTCCTTTGAATCCATAGGTGATGTTGAAACCCTTTGAGAAGTGGGCAATATATTTTTTTGGACCCATTTAGCCCCAAGGAAATACGGGAGCAAGGTACATTATCACCACAATGGAGTATTTGACTTGTTGGGCAGAGGTATAGCCTGTGAAGGATTGCACAGGCATGACCACTGCCAAATTCCTCTTTGAGCACATACTGACGTGATTTTGCTGTCCAAAGATCTTGATGAGTGATCATGGTACACACTTCCTGAATGAGATGATCATCGTGCTAATGGGGGAATTTCAGGTATATCACTAGAAGAGCACACCTTATCACCCACAGGCCAATGGGGCAGTGGAAGTGTTCAATAAAGTGCTCGTGAACGTCTTGACCAAGGTTTGTAATGCTCAGTGAAGTGATTAGGACCTACGCATACCTACAGTACTGTGGGCTTATCAAATGACATGCAAGAAGTTGATTGGACAAACCCCTTTTAGGCTTGTCTATGGTGTTAAAGCAGTAATGCTTATGGAATATATTGTGCCTAGTTTGCGCATAGCAGCGCTCACAGGTATGATGGATCGTGAAGACCTAGAAAAAAGGCTTGCAAAACTGGATGAAATTGATGAAGAAATATCTTTAGCTGGATTTCACCAACATGTCCAAAAGAAGTGCGAAAAGGCATGGCATGATCGACACATTAAGCTGCGCTCATTTAAGGTAAATGACCTAGTTTTGTTATATGATAGTAAGTTCGATAGATTTATAAGGAAGTTTAGGATGCAGTGGTTAGGGCCCTATGTCATTCAAGAAATTATTGATGGAGGAGTGGTACAACGGGTCAAATTGAAAGGAGAACCCTTCCCCGAAAATGTGAATAAAGGTAGCATAGTCTTAGCACTCTAGGCAGTTGAAAGGATGTGCGGGACTATAAACTACACTGCCCGGGTTGGGGATCTGCATGATTGGCAGATGGTGCGAAGCAAGGAAATGTAATAGGGTCCATGGAAATGTGGAGGAAGCTACGCTGAATAGGGAGAAATCATGCAGGCTGGGTGGAAAGTGATCGTTAAAGTCATTGATCATGTTTTGACAGCAGAAATGAGGCCAAATGGAGTGGGCAACCAACATTTAAGATGAAATTTATGGCTCATATTCTTGAAAATATGCCGCGAATCCAACATGAATGAACTGCATTTGGGGGGAACGGTTGGATTTGAATTTAAAATGCCCTATAAATTACAAGTGTCTTTTGTTACACAGTAATTTGTCACCGACCTCATGTCAGTCCCTAAGCAACATCTCTATTGTGTCATACATAAAATAAACATGTCCTTATCTTCCCACTCATTCAAGAAGATTAAGTAAGTGCTCTCTAATCCTGAAGATTGACCCTTTTACCTATGTTTTTGCATCATCGCAAGTAAGCATCATTATTCTTACGACGATTATCTGTGTTGAACTATAAGGTCGCGTCGTCCTCATAGGAGTACATCAGTTTCCTATGACGATAGGATTTTAGGGCTCGGTGCAAGTCCTCAAGATCCTTCTTGTGACGATTTGTCTTAATATACTGCTTCCCTGTGACGTCGTTGTTGAGCCCTAGTGTATGACTTGCGGCGATCTAGATATGGCGAATTAGTTCAAACAAAATGCTTCTGGGTGACTTTAGAGCTAGTTGTTGGGTCAAAGGAGTTCGCCTTTCCTCCTCTGGGATGGTAGTTCCACCTTTTGAGAAACCTCCCTTGAGGATAAGCTCCCTCTCCCTCATTTTATGGAGGCTCCTCCTCCTATAAAATCACTCATTGTTATGATCAGCGAGTTCGGAGTTTTTGGATTTGAGAAAAATAGCTATCTTTGGTGTGAGTTTGCAGGGTGAATTGCTGATAGTTTAGCAATTGGTTGTGGATTGCCTTAGCTTTGTACTAGAGCTTGTGAGTGAGATAGAGAGTTATTGTCCATTGGGAGACCCATTTGAGAGTGAATTCTTGAGGAAACATACCGACTAGACCCTTCGGGAAGGCTTGTGACATCAAGGCTTGGTTGTAAGCTTTGCTTTTGATTCATTTTAATACAATGAATGATGATTTCCTATGTCTTGTGTAAAATGTACTTGATAGCTTATGGTTCCTTGACTCTATAAGTAAAATAGATCATTGTTGTTCTCAGTTACATTTTCTGTTGTTCTCTTGGGTTGTTGTGGGTTGATTACTCATTGAGGAAAAAGAAATGATAGCTGGAGTGGCACAATGAAAGCTTCATAGAACACCGGTTTGAGGTAGGCTCTTTCAACAAGGACTGTTTAAGGAAATTGATTGTTGTTGTTTTTTGTTGTGACTAGACCCACTCTAGGGCTAGAGGGGTTGCCTTTGTCTGCAGAGGGAACATTTCCTACATCACAAGTTGGCGACTCCACTGGGGAGTCCTTTGTATGATTTCTCTTGTTTGCTCTTGCTTTTGTTTTTGATACAGTGTCTCCTGATTTTGGGGTTGCTTCATCAGTATTCTGGGTTACCTGGGTCAATCTGGGAGTCCCTCTTACTTTCTAAGAAATTATTCTAGTGTCCTTCAGGTGATTTTACTTTTTATTTTCTCTTAATTGAGATCGTCGCTATAGATAACTTAAAAACTGTGATGACGTCGCACTTGTCCTCTTTAGTAAACCTGTGCATTACAGGTAACCAGTCGTACAATTGCGACGATTCCTAAAATTGGATAGTCACAGAAGACAGGTGTACACCTGCGATGATGTCACCCAGTTTCTAACTCTATGCTTGCAATGATTGGATTTTTGTCCCAAGTTTCTAGTCATAGCCCCGCGACGATTCCTGTACAGGTTGTTTTTTACCACTTTGCCTCCTGAGTCAGCCAGTACTACTTTCCCCTTGCTATTTCTTGCCTCTCATCAACTTGTTTTGGCTTTGTTTGGTTAAGGCTTTTTCTCTTTGGTTTCATTGAGTCAGACTATGTGACCTGGCTCTGTTAAAGGTTTCATCAAGAATTCATTTGTTGAGTTACCTGTCTGTCCAAGATTCGTCCACAACCATTTGATTTATTTGCTTGAGGCCATTTTACTGCTTGTTTTCTTGCTGATTGGTTTTTAGTGCTTGGTTATCAAACTAGTTCTTCATATTGATTTGATTTCCACACTATTGAAACATTTATCACATTTGTTTTGATTAGTCAGTTTTACACTTGCTTGTTTGTCATTAAAATTCCAAAAAATAAAAAATACTGCAATCATATAGCATATGAAAGTGAAAGTGCATTTGCATTACTGAATTTTCATGGTTGAAGAATTGGAAAGTGAACTTTAAATATTTCATTAGTAGTATTGATGCATTTTGAGGTTAGTGTATTGATGCATTGTGTTTCTTAGTGCTTGCATTTGCTTGTCTTGGTTTGCGTTCTCTTGGAATGAGCTCTTTACCCTCCTGTAGGTAGTTGTTCATCGAAACGAATGGTGTTTTAATCATTGTAGCTATATCCTAGGAATTATTGAAATACATTCGGTAGGGTCTGAAAACTGAAACTTAATCAAGATTAACTCTGAAAATCAATTGAATAAACCTATCAATGCATTGGAACTTAATGCACATCATCTAAAGGTCTAGGCTAGAGACGTGCTCCGGCGTCGTTAAATCTAGTCACTATTGTTTTCACTTAAGGTTGGGTGATTCCTCCTTCTGTGACTCAATAGATGCTAGTACGGACTTGTGCTCCCCGTACCATCGAGTATATATTGGGAGACCCCACTAGGTTATTATCCTACATCCATAGGAAGCCAAGTCTGCTGCCTTACAGACTGTAACGCACTAAACACAGCATTCAAGAAGACTGACTGCCATATGGAAAGTCCTTGGTCATTTCTCTTTCATTTGATCACCAAGGTGTATATGTAGTTTTGTGGTTTGTCTAGTACTCCAGAGTATTCACTTTCGTTCCTTTTCAACTCCTTAAAAGAAAAGGATCATCTGAGAACTCGTCCTTTTAGGCTCATTAAATATTCGAAGGCGACTAGAGTCATCTTTTGTCCTTTTTCTCGACTCTTTAAATATGAAAAGGTTGAGTTTTGTTCCTGTGTCTTAAAATTTATTCGACCACGCTCACATTTTTCCTATTAGTCTTGACTGTGTTTTGGTCCGCGATGTGTTGTGACCCTACTCGATTATCTCTTTTTCTGGGATCTTGAGTTAAGAAATCCTGGTGGAATCACCAATCCCGTCCCCTGTACCAAGCAACCACGACTCTGCATCTCCCGTTGCTTATGAGGTATCGGTTGTTAGTGATACCCTTCCTATTGTTCTGAGTATTCAACCTCTTGACTCTCGAGCTCCATAAGGGGATTCTTATGATATCAATTGGAATCCTATTTGGGAACCTTCAGAAGAGGACTTCCCGGTTACTCCCCTTAGTGTTTTGGCTGCAATGTCTTCTTCTGACATGGATGAGTCAACCCCCATGTCTAGTGAAGATAACCTTGTGTCAAGTGGTGAAATTCCTCTCCATATGGAGCCTTTTCACATCACTTCTCTTGGCATCACATTGCCCCTATGTTATCACACCTTGTCTGACATCATGAGTTCCCTATCTCTTAATTCGAGTTCTATGTGGTCTCGTACTATAGCCCCCACCTCAGAACCTTTTGTACCTCATATTCACAATGTGTCTATCACATTTGTTCCATCCATACCTACTATTTGTGTGGCCTCTACAACTCCCATTGTTACTACCATTGTTGCATCCCCAGTGGTTACCACTATTGTTGGGCCCTCCATCGGTCCCACTACTGGTGGTCCTTCCGCTTTAGCATCTGGAGTTGTAAATCCCACTGATAGTATTCCACTCTCTTCCAGTTCCATTCTGGCAGGGTGGGCGTATGAGCAATACATGTATGCTCTTCAAAACCTGGATCTACATAATCCATTACATTATTACGATTCTTGAGGGACTCATATTTATCATACTGGATCCCTCCCACTTTAGCCTACGGTTGAGGTATCCGTTCTGTTATCTGTTGGCTGGGCTCGTACTACCTACCATGGTGGCCAAGAGCAGCCTTCATCTTTCTAAGGTCCCCCGTATCAAGGGAAGCCATATCAAGGGCAACCATATCAAGGGCAGCCATATCAAGGGAAGCCGTATTAGGGGCAACCTTATCAAGGAAAACCTGTTGGCCTACAAAGACAACCCTTACAGAGACAACCTTCGGCCTTTACAGGCTCCTCTTTTACTTACTCGGGCAACCTTCTGGTCAACCAGGTCAGCCTCAAATCCAGCTAGGCCAACTCATTTCTCAGCAAGGTCAACCCTCTGAATAAGTAGGCCAGTCTCAAATCTAGCAAGGCCAGCCTACTATCCAGCCTGATCAACCCTGTGGATAGGTATGCCAGCCTCAAATTCAACAAGGCCAACTTGTTGTTCAGTTAGCTCAACCCTCTGGTCAACTAGGCCAGCGTCAACTTCAGTAAGGTCAATCTATTACCCAGCAAGCTCAACCTTCTGGGCAAATAGGTCAGCCTCAATATCAACAGGACCAGCCTTCTAGCCAGTTGGGTCAACCTCAATTTCAACAAGGACATCCATTCAATCAAATTAATCCATCTCCTGGTCAACCGGGCGCTCAAGCATTCGTTATTTCTCAAGCCCCACCCGATTTTTAGACTCAAGTTGGACTCCAGACCCTACCTGGTCTCCAAGCTCGAGTTGGCTTTCAAGCCTAACCTATTTATCAAGTGCAGCCTGGGCCTCGGTGTAGTTTGGAGCTCAGTCGCAATATGGTCTCCAAGCACTTCAGCAACCCCAAGAGCAGCTTTAGACTGCCCCATATCAAAATTATCAGCAACTGCAGGTCAATCCCTATCAAAATTTTCAGTAGCCTTATGCTGCTCCTGTTGGTCAGGTTGGTAATCAATGGGATACTGGTGGTCAAAACCTAGGTCAAACGTCTGGTTATACTTATAATCCCTATGGACAAAATCCTTACGGACAAAACCCTTATCGGCAAAATCCTTTCCGGAAAAGCCAATGGGGGAAACAAGGAGCTGGATGGAACCCTAATGTTGGCTCTTATCAGAGGCCTATAATTTCCTTTAATCCTCAATTACCTTTCTTGGCAACTTTGGAACTGTTGGATGTGTCCATGCTGATGAATGATCCAATCCTTCATAATTCGTATTGGCACCCAGTTCCAACCAAAATACCTGGTGATTGTCCCAAATTTGATGCTAAATTTGGAGAGGACCCTCAAGCACATGTCATGATTTATCACCTCTGGTGCTCATCTATATCACGGCTTGATGATTCTATCTACCTCCATCTCTTCCAATGGGCTCTCACTAGTTCTGTCACGAAATGGTATATTGAGCTTGCTCGTGGAACTTTCCAGGATTTCAATTCACTTGCTATGGCATTTCTTACTCACTTTCAGTTGATGATTCATTATGAAACAAGGACACACCTCCTTACGCCTTTGAAATAGGACACAACAATGCACATCTCTAATCATATTCATGAATAGAGAAGGTGAAGTTGTTTGATTAAGTTTTGGATCCCTGATCAGCTTCTGACTGATTGGTTTACTACCTCGTTTGTTGGTCCGATAGCCCGCGATATTGCCATGAGGGCATGTGTCACTAAAAAGCAAGCTATTGCACGTGCTCAGTATCTTGACTTGGTTGACTCCGAGTCCAGTACGTTGTATGATTATTTACCTGATTCTCTGTGACTTGAAACTTCTAAGGCTCCGCCAACAACATCTATCAACAGTGTCATTGGTTCCATTAATTCATCCCCTCGAAAGTCTTCCACGACCCCTGTGAAGCACAAAACTACCACTCCAATTGGAAATGCTTGTCAGGCCCCATCTAATCCTGGCAAAACTTTCGAGGTTAATGTCGTCTAGTCCACCACGGTAGTCAAACCTTCAAAAAGTAAGAAAAAGGGTAAAGGCAAAAATAAAGCCGATCCATCGAAGCAGGATGCTCCTAAGCCTCCAGTTAATGAAGGTACCAAACACAAACCCAAGTACCCTTGTCTCATCTGTGACAAGCATCACTATACTAAAGACTCTCCTAGATGGTCTAAGGTCATTCATCTGCTTAAAGGCACCCCTGGAACTCCTATTGTGCTTAAGGAGCCTTTTCCCTCTCAACAAACCCAAATGGTGGTCCATTAACCTCAATCTTCTGCCACTTTTGGCTCTCAAATTTTCATGGTTGGGACTATTCCCATTCATATCAGTACTCGATTGAAAGAATACCCTCCACCCACCAAGAAGGAACCTGAAGCCCCTTCAAGTGCTCCTTCATCCAGTATTGGTCCTCTCCATATTGAGCGGCCTAGTACCAAGTCAGTCATTCAACCTCCTGCCAAGGGAGTACACCGAAAATCTTCTTACAACCCTAATGCTCATGCTGCACAACGCTATAGCATTGTTGAGGACTTAGCCCAAGCCCCTTTGGCTATGTTCGCTTTGGAATTTATCTATAGTTGTCCCTTCCAAAGGAAGTCTCTGCTATCAACCATTGGTGGAATTTACCTGACCGATTCGGATCTAATCACTTTTGATCTCGACAATCATGTACCGTAATTTCCTCATTAGATTGATTTCCTCATTCAAGTCATCATTAACTCCAATAATATTCATCACACTATTATTGATAAGGGCGCCTCCACTTACATCATGTTTGTTGCCTGTTAGAAAGCCATCGATTCCCCAATGTTGAGTCAATCTCCTAATACCTTGGAAGCCTTAGATGGAAGAGATTCCTGTCCTTTTGGTATCCTCCCATGTTTGCCCATTACTCTAGAAGGGAATACCATTGAAGTTTAAGTCGAAGTTGTTGATGCAAATTTGACTTACAACCTTCTCTTAGGCCGAAGTTGGACATATGCCATGCACGTTGTGGCTTCTGGACATATGCCATGCGCGTTGTGGCTTCATCTTTATTTTGTGTCCTTCATTTCCCCCATCAAGGGAAGATTATCATGGTTGATCAACTGTCCTTTTTCACCTCTTCTTCTTCAGATGGAAATGTGTCTTTTGTAGAGCATACCTCGGTCCCCTATGAAAGTGTGGGCGCTAGAATTTTCAAACATCCTGCCCTTATGGGTGTCTTTTCGCTCCCACCTCCCAACGTCGCCCCCATTAACATGATTTATGTCCGTGTTGATCCTTGGGCGATCCCTCCCATCAATCAGGTAGACTCCTGGGGCGATGTCATGCCATTGAGTCCTACCAAGATCAACTATGTAGAAATTTTTTCTGCATTGGCTCCATCCTCTAACCCTTCTCCATCGAGCAGGTCTCTCGACACGTATGTACAATCCCCTTGGCTCAAAGATAGTATTTCTTTGGATCTGTTAAAGGAAATATTTCCTTTTGATGAAGCGATTTTAGAGACTATGTATTTCGAGGAGCCTCCTTGGTTTGATCATCACCATCACTCCTCGTTTCTCCCAAGTCATGGGGCTATGATTGCCTATCTCGAGAAGTTTTCTTCTTGTATCCCCTCCCAACTGCTTCAGACACCTATTCAAGTTCATAAAGTTTTCTCTAAAGGCAATATGGGTAACATTAGCAAATGATGCCCATCAACATCTCTTTCAAACTAGGGATTGTTGAGAATATCCATATTGGCGTTACCTATACTCTAGAGGAGGTTCAACTTTATACCGACCTTTTTAGAGAATTTCAAGATGTTTTTGCTTGGTATTATGAAGAAATGCATAATATTGACCCTATTATTGTGGTACATGAGATCCCTAAGTACCCTAGTGCCAAACCTGTTCAACGACATTTACGCCCCATGCACCTGAGAAAAGTTGTGGCTATTATGGAAGAAGTTGAAAAACTTCTCAAGGTAGGGTTCATTTACCCTATTCCATTTACTAACTGGGTCTCTAATATTGTCCCTATGACTAAGAAGTAGGGCACTATTAGGGTTTGTGTTGGTTACCGTGAGATCAACCATGCGTGCCCAAAGGATAATTATCCCACGCCCTTCATTGATCAGCTCATCGACGATTGTGTTGGGAGTGAAATCTACTCATTTATGGATGGATTTTCTAGTTACAGCCAAATTAATATTTCGTTGGCCGATCAACACAAAACTGCTTTCACCTACTTGTGGGGTACCTTTGCTTATAAGAAGCTTCCTTTCAGCCTTGAAAATGCCAGTGCTACCTTCCAGTGAGCAATGTCCTACGTATTTCATGACATTCATCACATTGTTCGTCCATATCTAGATGACATCACGGCTCATTCAACAAAGCATTTTGACCATCCGAACCACCTTCACAAAATTTTTCTTCGATGTCGACATTACCGTATTCATCTCAATCTGCATAAGTGTGTCTTCTGTGTTGAATCTAGTAGATTTCTAGGGTTTGTCATCTCTAACGAGGGCATTCATGTAGATCCCCTCAAAGTTGAAGCTATCTTAAATCTCCCTCCTCCTACCTCTTTGCAGCAATTGCAGAGTGTATAGGGCAAAGCCAATTTCTTACGTCATTTTATTTCGAACTATGCTGAAATTGCCAAAGGCTATATGTGGCTCTTAAAATGTGATACTTCCTTTTTTTGGGATGCCACTGCCCAGGAGTCAATTGAGCAACTCAAGGCACTCCTTGTTTCTACTCTGTTATTACATCAACTCGATTATCATTGTGACTACACTCTTTATCTCATTGCTACCAATAGCACTATTGGCATGGTATTGGTTCAAGATGATGATGATGGTTCTGAGCACATCATTTATTATCTTAGTCGCAACCTCCTTGACACTGAAACTCGATATGCTTATGTTGAGAACCTCTCCTTGGTAGTTGTTCACGCTATCCAGCGCTTCCATCATTATATTTTGTTGCGCACGATGACAGTGATTTCCAATTGCAACTCGATGACGTACATCTTGTCACGTTAATTACTGGGGGAAAAGTACTCAAAATGGATCATTATCCTTCAAGAGTTCGACTTGGAGTTTACTACAGCCAAGTCAAAGAAGTCCCTTGTCTTCGCTGAATTGATTTGCTCATTACCATCCACTACTGCTCCCTCTCGGTTAAAGGATCTCATTCTGGACGATACCCTTTTCTTGATCAGCACCCTTTTTCCTTGGTATGGTGACATTATCATCTACCTCTAGACGTCCTCCTTCTGCCCTCATTTGTCCAAGGATGCTCGGTGATGTATTCGCCATCATTCTCAGCCTTATCGAATTGTTGGGAACACCTTGTACTGTCTCAGTGTTGATTCAGTTCTCTGTTGTTGTTTGACATTCGAAGAAGCTGAACGAGTCTTGAATGACTGCCACTCTAGTGCCTGTGGTGGTCACATGTCTGGTTATGCTACTACCCAGAAAATCCTCTGTGCTGGTTATTTTTGGCCCTCTATTTTCAAGGATTGCATTCTTGCTATCTGTTCCTATCACACGTGACAAATTTACCAATGAAAGATGTGTGTCCCCATCCCCTTTGCACCCTGTCATTACCGTAGGCCCTTTCACTAAATGGGGCATAGATTTTATGAACTATAACCCTCGCTCGGCTGGGGGGCATGGGTATATTATTGTTTCCGTAAATTATTTTACAAAATGGGTCAAGGCAATGCCTACATTATCTAATGATGGTATGCTAGCAGCTTAGTTCTTATTCAATCATGTAATTACTCATTTCAGTGTCCCTCAGGCTATTGTCACTGACCATGGTTCCCATTTCTATGGTCACATGATGACTGAGTTAACAACCCAGTTAGGCTTGCGTCGCAATAGCTCGACGCCTTATTACACTCAGGCCAATGGCCAAGTCGAAGCTGTCAACAAGGTGTTGGTTACGATGCTTTAGCATACCATTGGAATGCCAAAGTCTAACTGGCATTTGATGTTGTTTTCTGCCTTATGGGCCTACTGTACCTCAATGAAGAATGCCACCAAATTCACATTGTTTCAACTTGTTTATGGTCTGGAGGCTACCCTTCCGATTGAATGCAAGAAACCTTCTCTTAAGATAGCTATCAAATTACTCCCGAATACTACTCCTGTAGAAGAATGCCTTCTTTACCTAGAGCAGTTAGATGAGACCCATCGACTCACCTCTCTATTCATCGAAGCACAGAAGAAGAGAGCGAAAACTCACTTCGATCAAACTATTACTCCTCATTCTTTTGTTGAGGGAGATTTAGTCCTACTATACGATCAAGAGAATGATATGTTGGGGCAGGCAAATTCGAACTGATGTGGCATGGGCCTTATATTGTGAAACGCATTTTCCAAAAAGGGGCCTATGAGCTAATTGACTACGAAGGAAATCCTCTCGATAAGCTCTGAAATGGGCTTTATCTTAAAAAATATTATGCATGATTTTTCGTCCATCTGCTATGTACATATGTGTGTTTTTAGTGTGTGCATGTGTGGCTTGGTGTGTAGGCGTTATTGCTGCTTATTGTGTCCTTTACTCATTGTGTAGATGTCTAGTGCACCTTATATCAGTTTTACTGATGGTGCCTATCGCAGTACCTGGAATCTTTCCTCCGCGGCATGGGTGATCTATGATCCTCTCGGTGAGTTAGTAAACCTTCAAGGTGTTTGTCTAGGGTGTACCACAAAAAATGTCACTGAATATAGCACTGTCATTGAACTAATAACCGAGGCTGTTAACCTCGATATTCGTACATTGATTGTGAATCTCGACTCTCAACTTGTTGTTCTTCAACTTAATGGGTGTTATTCCATAAAAAACCCTCAAATTTTAATTTTGTATTTGCATGTTTGCTTATTGGAAATAAATTTTGATTTTATCACATATCAACACATTCCTAGGAGACTAAACATGTTAACTGATGCATTGGAAAATCATGTATTAGAAAGACATTTACACAATTTATAATCAAACAAACATTGTATGCAAGTACTCAAGACACAGTAATAAAACATAGATAGTAATATATATCATGTGGCGCACTGAGGCACTCAAAAAATAATGTGTAAGTAAAAAAATGAGGTATATGTTCATGTTACATCTGAGACACATGTCTCCCAAAATAGCAGAAAATGAAACCTAGGCAACTGTTGTGGTGGGTTCTGCTCCCTATAACAGAGCATTGTTCGAACTACTTGTCTTAGTAGTCTATGAGCCCTAGGCGACACACCCGCAGTGTGGCACTGATACTAACGTGGGACCTCCTTGAACCCTCTGTAGTCCGTGACCCCCTTAAGCAAGCCCTCTAGGTTTTGGGCTATCTCCTCCTCTACATCACCGCCTGGGGGTGGCAGGGCTAGTTCTCTATTCTCCTCCCTCCATGCTATTGGAGCGAGATCCACAGGTCTCTCGGGTCTGATGTCTACAAAAAATGAATGCAATTATTAAGACATATACATTTAAAAATCCAAAAACATTAAGAAACCAAAAACATATAAACAGTGTGGTAATTAACCAAGTGTGTTACCTCTCTCATCCCATTTCTCTCCAGGCGGGAGTAGCATATCAGGATCTCCTCTGAAGTCTATGCCCACATAAGGCCAATCCTTAACAAAAACCTATCGTTGATCCAATCACTCCATGAAGAAAGGTCCCCATGAGACCGATCAGTCGCCACCTCCTCGTGGCATCACATATTCCCATCTGGTGATCTGGGTCTCCTGTGGTCCCAGTAATCGGACATCCATGTCCTGTAGCTGAAGTAGTGGTACCCGCTCCAGCATGAGCGGTACCAGGATGTACCCATATCCAAACTGTTTGTTCTCTCCTCATCGGCACTTGGTCAGTTCTCTCTATATGTTTAGAGACACTGCCTTGGCCCAATAATACACTGTCAGGTCAAGGCAATCTAGAGCCAACTGTAGTTGGGTCTTAGTCACCTCGTGTTGGGCTTGGGAGCTTGCTACTCTCATAATCGTAAATAGTAAGACACGTAATGTCAAGTCCTCCACGGTTGGGATCTGAATTTTCCCATTAGTGAGTGATTTGCATGCCCCCGGGTATGCTCGTGCAATCAACATGTCGAGAGCCTCTCCGGTGACCCGCATGTCATCCATCTAGGGTCTCTCGCCTCGATGAGATAATCCTGTAAGGAAATATATGTCGGTCGCATTGAACTCAACCTCTTAACCCTGAATAATAAACTTGCCCTCCATCGAGTTCCACGAGCGAATCAAGAACTCAAGCAAGTCTAATTGTGCTCGTAGAAGAGGTGTGAGGAAAAATTTTAGTAACCTGCAGTTCCAAAGGGCTCGTCTGCATTGTGGGTCATTAAATCCTCTTTCATCATCGAAGTCATGCATCCGCTCCTGCCACGCAAACACCATTTTCTCACCCTGCATAAGCAAATAACAATTGATTAGAATTGATTTGGGTTGTTTTTATGGTTTAAAATGCTGTAAAAAATGAATTTTCTACCTTTACTACGTCATCACAGCTGTTTCTAAAATAGCTGTGATGGCCCACTTTCACAATTCATTATTTTCCGGATCGTCATAGAGTACACGTGTTTCCTGCGACGATTTCGGTTTTGGTGTGTGTAAAATCCCCAATCATTGCAAACCCGCGGGGAATTTCTGCAATGATCGGGGCATGGTTTGGGAACCAAAAATCTGCCAAAACTTGGCCAAAATCTATGAGATTCAACTTAGAAACAACCAAAATGCAGAGGCAAGATCGATGTACTTACTTGGTGAAAGTATGACGTGGAATGGTTGATCATAGATAATGGAATTGAGCTCCAAAGTTTGCACAGGGACGTATTTGAAAGGTTACCAAAGGTTGAAAAACAAAAAATAATGTAAAAAATGATTTACCATGTCTTATATAAATTTTCTTTTGCAATTTCAGGTTTTTTTGAACTATAGGACTTGGGTTTTACAATAATTTTTTATTTCTCCCTATGGTTTTAGGGTTTTGACCTATCTTTTTCAACATTACAATGTTTATTTTTGTTGAATGGATCTTATGTTGGTTTTTCTGCACAGGAACAGGGGAGGCAGATACATTTTCTGGTCGATACATGCTTGGTCCATACAGTGCAATTTTCCACGAGTCTTCTTTAAGCTCTTTTCTGACTCATAAAATATGAAAATATTGTCGAGTTTCTCCCTTTTCGACTTGTTAAAAGAAAATAA
Organism: Pinus taeda; assembly: GCA_000404065.3. Lineage (NCBI taxonomy): Eukaryota > Viridiplantae > Streptophyta > Pinopsida > Pinales > Pinaceae > Pinus > Pinus taeda. The sequence goes on along the minus strand of APFE031447341.1, from coordinate 3,922 downwards.
AAATGGCGGTCCTCTTTTAGCTCTTTTCCGACCTTTTAAATACGAAAAGATGGTCGGGCTTTTGTTGTTTCAAACTCATTTTTGGTTATGAAATTTCGTGTCTCCGATCGCTTTTTTACTTTTTTGTGTCAAGGACATTAGTTACAAAAATTACTCCTTGATCGAAATGGTCAAGCGGCTCTCTCAAGTGCTGTTTTCTACCATTTCGGGATGAGGGACACAAACTTACAAAAAGGGACCCCGCTAGAGTTTTCTTTTCCATATCTTTTTCAAACTCTGTAAACATGAAAAATACTCTGAGTTTTACCTATGTCGGACTCGTTAAACACTGATGACATTGGACTCATCGCCATGATGAGACCCAAGCTTCTCCTCCCTAGGGCTAGTTAAAATTTTACTAGGTTGGATTTATTCGAAGGACGAACTTATACCACAAGCATATGCTATCCCCTTCAAGCTTGTTTTGAATTGGGGTACTCGCCAGCAATGGTGGGGGAAAAATTTGGAAATCTTCATTGGTTGCCTACGGTAGCTAGTCACTCTTGAACATCGACACTTTTGCTTCCCGTCGGGTTTGGGATATCCTCACATCGTCATCAGCCTTCCGTGGTTTGGGTTGTCATTTTGCCTCATTCTATTTGATCCTTGTTGTCTCCATCAGACCTCTGATTCCTTGGTACAAAAATGCTGCCGCATTCTAGAGTCATGTCGCCGATATGTTCAAGAGTATAATCCTTCTACAGTTCGCACCCTTTACCTCCTCCTCTGATTCTCTGTTTCACCATCTTCCTCTTGTTCCTTATCTTGTGTCATTGATGAGGGAAACATTATGGCCCTCCTGTGACGGGTCACTTCCTGTCGACGCCATCTCATTATCCAGGAAGTCAATCTAGGGATTCCTTTCGGCACCTTTGAGCTTGCATGCCTCAATGGCAAGTTCTTCGTGCTCGACGACAGACTTACATCATTGGTCTTTGATTAGGTGATTCCATGAGTGTTCAACTCCAGATCATTCTTCACACTTTGTGGATTGTACTAACAATACCTTGAGAACCATTGACATTACTGGTGGTCTCTCTCGCGCTTGTTAACGGTTTACATCATTGACTAGTAATCAAGCGATTTTCTACCATGCTCGACTTCAGCACATCTATTCACATGTTAGAAATTGTACTATGATGGGTTGGGATTTGTTGAGCCTCAAACCTGCACTTCTTTACACATCCTCTCAGCCTCCTTTTCCTATTCATTTCCTTCTTTTGCCACTCATTCCCTCCATCAAATTGCTCAAATCATTGTATTTTAGGACTTTTTACATGGTTTGCTAATTATGCTAATGACTGTGTTGTTGGTTTAGAATTTTGGTTCAAAGTGCTTCGTTTCCGCAGCTCACACATGGTTTCCACAGCTGATCCCGGTTTCCGCAGCCAACCCCGGATTCCGCAGCTGTTTTATTAAACGATATGTTCCAGGTGTCCTCCAGGAAGAAGAGTCACATGGGCAAGTTCGTGGAACCAAGGGCATGGTGTGTGTCCTTCCATCTCACCCAAACCGGTCATAAAAACCCGTGGTCAACAAGGAGGCAACTACGATCAACAGAAGCCATTAGCAGTGGCACGGCTCTGCGTGTTCTATTTTAGAGCACGTGAAGAACAGGTGGCATCCTCCTCAGCCATGAAGATAGTGGGAAACATGAATCCAACAACAGATTGAATTCCCACAACGACCGTTGCCTAAATCCAAGGACGCAGCAAGATTACGTGTTTTTACACAGCTGCTTGAAAAGCTCAGTTTTCGTTAAGTTAGTTTGCTTTCCTCTGTTATAAATAAAGCATCTTTGAACATTGGATAGTTGGCCGCTGATATGTAATTTTGAACTCCCCATTGTACTTTCTATTTTGATACATAATATATGAGAAGACTGTTTTCCATTTGAGCGTGTAACTGATCATTGAGCCGGCTAGAGTAGGCAGAGGGCCCCTATTTACTGAAGGCTTGTATAGTACTCTTTAATTTCCTACATTTCTTTTTCTCATTTTATGTATAATAGTTGTACAGAATGCCTTTGATTGTTGTGTTTTGATCATGTACAATAGCTGTATATAAATTTTGAATTCTGCTTATTTATATTTCTGCACTTTTCCATGATTGATCAGTGTGTTATGCAAGTTTCTTAGGCGTGCCCGGGACAGTTTCTTTCTTTTCTTTTTCACAACTAGTGACACTTGTGATCATCTTGTCTATGTTGCTGACCTTCCTTGTTTTGCAGCCTTTATTTCCTTACTATCATTTCTTTAATTTGCATAGTTGCTTTTTGCTTTTAGACATCAAGTTGTTTACCTATTGATGGTTTCTTCTCCATAATTTAATATCTTCATTGAGGACCAAAATATCACTTAGCACAGCTTGGTTTAGTTGCTCAAGAACTCACAATTGCTTGGCTTATTTTTAACTGTTTCTCACATGATATATTCAGTTAAAAGACAAGAGGTTAAGAAGAATTTAAAGTATTTGTGACTAGTCTTTCTTTTATGTAGATTTACTTCAGTTTCACATTGCTTAGTTTTTATTTTTAGCTAGATTTGACATAGATTTCATCTTCATTTTCTTGCAGCAGCAGAGATACTGGGCCAATGTCATTAGTCTTTTATTTGATGCCTGTATTTTCCTTTAAGAGTTGATTTCATTTCAGTTGTTGTTCAAACTTTCTTGTAGAATACTTTAAGTTATAAGAAATCATTTAAAGCTCATCACAATCTCACGCACTTCACTTGCTTTATTTCATTTCCATCACATCACAGTAGGAGAGATATACTTGAAAACAAACTTAAAAAGTTAAA
>APFE031447340.1:0-20622 GCA_000404065.3 Pinus taeda | reverse complement strand
TCGATCACCTTCTGATCGAGTACATGTTGAATCAAAATAGCCCATCTATACAAGATGATGATTTATTCATGAATGCAAAATGATCTACAGTTATAAGATTGTTTTAGACATCTACACCATTATAAATTCATTCAAATGCAAAATGTACTATGTTTTGTAATTTGCAATTTTACTATTCATTAAATCACTTGACAAAAGAACTTTGAACAAAACCTAAGAATCATCTGCTAACATTATAAGAATCATCATGCAAAATTTACCAACTAAATGCAATTTTACTTTCATTGCTTCATATTCATGAACTTAAATATGTAAAACCTTTAAGCATCAAACCATGCATTTTGCAAATTGTACCATGTTTTATAATGCAATTTTATAGTATGTTTGCATGACCAACTTTATATTGAAATTTAAGTATCAACCCACATCCATAGTAGCTCTTCTATATAAGATGATGATCTATTCATCAATTCAAAATGTATACCATACTTTATAATGCAGATTTAAATTATGATTGTTTTAGACATCTACACCATGATAAGATTCATGAATGCAAAATGTATCATGTTTTGTAATTTGAAATTTCACTATTCATTAAACAACTTGACAAAACAAATTCACTAAACCTAAGAATTTGAAGCCAATTCCATATTATCTTCTACTAACATTACAAGAATCATAGTGTAAAATGTACATAAACTCCAAAATTAGCATATTAAAGATCAATTCATAATAAAAAAATTATATTTAAAATATGTCCAACATTTATATCATTATAAAAGTAAATACATAATAAAAATATGTATCAAAGAGATCAATTCTTAATAAAGAGTTTTACTTTAATTATGTCCAAAATTTATATCATGATAAACGTAAATATAATAGAAAAACTGTCAAATAAAAATTTGTATCAAAGAAAATCCAAACTGAAATATATGATCTATCAACATCCTCGTGCTCACATCATAATCATGGGTGCCCTGCACAACATGTGTAATATGCATATATACATAAGATGTTGTACTTTAAAATTTAGTTTTAATGTTTTAAATTAAATAAGAATGTAATCATCAAAACAAAATTATAAAAGGTCTCAAATTCCATGCAATACCTCATGATGTTTCCCCTCCATTGTGCCCTCATGGTGTTCTTGATGTATTGTGCCCCCATGGATACCATGTATAATACATGTACATGTACATATTAAAAATTTAAAATTGCATATGAAAATGCATAAACTTGCAATATTAAAAAAATCAAGTAATAACTTCTTCAAATTGTCTTGACAATTCAATCCCTGTAACCAACTCAAGTTTCAAACTCCATGCAATACCTCGTGGTGTTCCCCCTGTATTTGGCCCTAATGGATTCCCTGTACAATACATGTACATGTATTTGTTAAAAATTTAAAATTTCACATGAAAATGCATAAACTCGTAATATTAAAAAATTGTTAAACAACTTTTTCAAATTGTTTATACAATCCTATCCCCATAGCTAACCCCATCGCTAATGTCCTTGGAGAAGGGAAACCTTCTCCACAAACCTAAAATTTGAAAATTTTAAGATTGTAAGATAGAGATCTCATTGTTTAATGAAAATTTCTTCAATTTATAACAAAACAAAAGTGAAATATTCAATACTTGTGACAAGCGAATAGTTGACACATCTCTTAATAAGGAGGAAGAGGGTGGTGCTCTGTCGAAAATGTCAGATGGAATCAAAATTGTTGGCTTATTGGGGCCTAACCCGGGTTTAGAGGTGATTTAGCTAAACAAATCCTGGTACTACTGGCCCTTTCGGCAATAGTCCGCAGAGCGCGGACTAAGGTCTCACCTAAAGTAGTATGGGAGGGTGCTAGAACCAGGTTTTTGCACCTTGGAGATGTCTGATGAGGTCGAGTGGTCCGCGGTTCGACCCTGTGCGCACGTCACTACGCACTCTTTCCCAAGTCCTTATTAGTATTACATTGTTTAGTTGATTAACATAGCTTACTTGTATGTGTTAAGTTATACTTAGCAATATAAATCATTCATACAAGTGCTCGCAATAAATAAATAGTATATTTGCAATTTATAACAAGCATGCATTAACCCAAGAATAGATGCACAAAATTATGATAAAACTTCTCTTTATTATTTTCTTCCTTGGTTACAAACTTGACTCACCTTGCGCACTCAGCTGCGGACTACTAGGCCTCTGGACACTCAACTGCAGAGCCTTCTCCTACTCTACGAACTAAGACACACTTAGACACTTCGACTCTTGCTCTTCGCTTCTACTTACCTATCTCCTTAGTTATCTTTTACACTTAGAGCCTCACTCTATTTATACAATCCCATGGTACACAGACCATGAGTAGGCCGACATTACATTACAAAACTAGGGAGGACAACCTTGTGACTCTATCATACATTTCGTGCTCTGCGCCCGCAATTCGTGGAGTCTTTACAACAATATTGGGTCAAAACTTAGGCTTTGAGCCCCAAAACATGCCTTGGGGGGATTCCATGCCCAACAAGCCCCCAACACAAAAATCATGACTCACCCTCGAGTCACTCGGTCAGTGGGGTGATCTTGGCGCAGAGTCCCTCCAACTATTCTCGAACTGTGCTGAGGTCTGCACCACACTGAGTTGTTGCTTGCTGGATCTGCTGCATCCATTTTTCTAAGACCTCTATATCTAAACTATGTATCGGTACCTACTGCATATGTTTATAGTCCTGTGCCTTTGTTCGGCTCCTTGGAGCGCAAGGACTATGCTTCTACCGGCTAGTTAGATAGTTGACCCACCCATGTAGAGCTTCAAGCGGCTACCATTCACTTTTCTTGGGAAGGTTTCTCCATTTAGTTTGACTAGTTGGATTGTGCCTCCATCTGTGACCTCCTTAACCGTGTATGGTCCCAGCTAATGCATTCTAAATTTTCCCAAAAAATTTTCAAACTTACTTTTGTATAGCAGCACTAAGTCATTTACCTTGAATGTGTGCAACTTAATATGGCGATCGTGCCAAGACTTTTCACACTACTTTTGTACTTACTGATGAAAACCAGCCAAGAACCGTTCCTCCTCAAGTTCTTCCAATTGCACAAGCCTTTCCTCTAGTGCTTCGCAGTCCGTCATCCTTGTGAGCGTTTCTATGCACAGGCTAGGTACAATGTATTCCATGGCATGACAACTTCCACACCATAAACTAACCGGAAAGGTGTTTGTCTCGTTAGTTTCTTACACATTGTCTTGTAAGCGCATAGCACTGCAGGTACGCACAAGTCCCAATTGCTTCGATGTGCGTTGCACACTCTGGTCAGCGTAGTCTCTCGTATTTTGTTAATGCTTCTACTCTCCCATTGGCTTGTGGGGAATATGATGTTCTTTTCTGATGATACACCTGGAACTCTTCTGTGAGCGTGCTGATGGTTTCGTTCAGGAAATGTGTTCCACAATCATTCATTAAGATTTTCGAGCAACCAAATTTGGTCAACACGTTTTCAAACAAAAACTTCACAGCCGTAGCGGCCATGTAGTCTTTGACCGACTACGCTTTTACCCATCATGTCAGGTACTCCATCACAGTGATGATGTAGCGCGTGCTTGTCTTTCCTTGAGGTTTGATAGGTCCCACAAAGTCGATTTCCCATCTCTTGAACGGTTACAATATCATTTGCGGATTCAACAACATCTCATCCCTCCACGATGGTTTTCCGGTCCTTTGAAATATATCGTAGGCCTTACAGTGTGCTTTTGAATCTTGGTGAAGGGTTGGCCACCACAACCCTCACGAAGAATATTTTGTGTGGTCAGTCATCTTGCATAGTGTCCTCCTACAGTGCCCACATGGGCTTCCGTGAGGATCTGACTTAGTTCAAATTCAGGTATGTACCTTCGTAATACCTCGTCATTGCTCATTTTATATAGGTGCCCCAAGAGGACAGAAAAATCCATCGCGCGCACCACCAATTCCTTCTTTTGTTGGATAGAGTATTCCTTTGGCACAGTCCCTGTTGTTATAAAGTGGATTGTATCTTCGAAGTGTCCATCCGCGACGTGCACAGCAAAGAGTTATGTGTCAAGTAATCCTTCCTCCAAACTAGTAGGTTCCTCGCCTATCTCAATATGCGACAAGTGATTCGGTCTTGCGTTCAGGCATCCAGGTTTTACCATGACCTCAAAGTCATATTATTGGAACAATAAGAGCCACCTACAAATGTGCCCCCCAAACACATGCTTATTGACCAAGTACTTTAGCACGGAATGGTCTGTATACATTTTTGAAATGTCCTCCTAGCAAATAGTGCCAGTATTTTTGGAGCGCGTACACCATCGCTAACCCCTCGTGCTCGGTTGTGGAATAGTTCTTCTTGGCTTTAGACAATCTATGACTTTCAAACGCAATAGGGTGATCCAATCCCTCTCCGCCCTCTTGTGTGAGCACTGCTCCCAGCATGATACACGATGCATCAACATGGACATGAAACTCCACATCCCATTTTGGAAAGACCAGGATTGGAGCAAAGGCCAATTTCCCCTTTAGGACATCTAGGCTCTTCATGTAATCATCATTCTAGCAAAATGTTACATCCTTTTTCAATAGTTTCTCCATCGGTGCGGTGATTTGGGCATAGCTTTTGATGAACTTCTTGCAGTATCCTATGTGTCCCAAGGTAGTGCGTAGCTGTTTAACACTTCACGGTGCTTCCAAATTTAGAATCACTGCAATATTTGGGGGGTCCACCATCAGTCCCTATTTGCAGACCACATGTCCCAACAAGTTCCCAAAGGGAACAAGGAATGTGCACTTCTTTAGGTTCAGTGCAATCTGGTGTCATTGGAAAGTATCCAGCATCAAGCGTAAGCTTGCTACGTGGTGCTTAACCAGTCCAAAGACAATCCAAACATCCAAATAGACCTCCAGGAACTTGTGGATGCATTCTTTGAATGCGGCAACAACAATATGTGAAAAGATGGCTAGTGCGTTCTTTAACCCAAACGACATAACGATGTATTGAAATCAGCCCCATTCTGTTGCAAAGGTCATCTTGCTCCTATCTTTCGGTGCGATTTTGATCTGGTGGTACCCTGATAACCCGTCCGTGAAAGAGTATGCTTCTTGTCCGCCGACATTTTCCAATACTTCATCTGTGAACAGTGTCGGGAATGGGTCGTGTACATAGGCATCATTTAACTTCCTAAGGTCCATGCATATTCTTATCTCACCCTTCTGCTTTTTCTCCTGCACTACCATAGGGCTCACCCAATCGGATTCTTCCACCAGCTCAATAATTCCGGCTGCGAGCATTTTGTCTACTTCTATGCAGACCTCTTCCTTATACTTCAGATTCAAGCAGTAAGGCCTCTACTTGACCGGCTTCGCATCAGGTTTTAGGGTGATCTTCATCATCCCTAAGTCACCAACGATCCATTTTAAATCTATAATCTTGGTCGGAAATAAGTCTTGGTACTCACGGAGTAACTCAGTGACCTTATCCACTGTGGCAGCATCCCAATAATCACCGAGCGTTGCATACTTTGGTTCAACCTCTGTCCCAATGTTTACCTACTTCGTTTTTAGCAATGCGGTGATGTCAGAACCTTCAATAAATGGTCCTCAAACTTTGTGACAACCTTCAGTTTCTAGAATGTTAATTTTCCTGGATCCTCATCATCCTCCTCAATATTTACATTGTAAGAATCCAGCACGCAGCTCAGTTGGGTTGCCAATTCTAGTTGAAGCACTTCCATTGGCTCCGAGGGTATTTTGAAGATAGCTACTTTTACTACTTGTAGCGCATCATCAACAGTGTCCCACCAACGATCTTCAAATGTGAAGGTTAACAGGAATCCTTCGTGCAAGATATCACATTCGCTCGTGCCATGGCAGAGCTCCATCTCAGTATACCAATTCATGGGTATGATGCCCATGGTATGACAGAATAGATGCACCCACTCAGTTCGTGGCTTTTCCCGGTAGACCTTGGTCCATCTCGCGAGGTGTGCACATGGATCATCCCGCTCATCGTACTTGTCTATTAGCCACATCCGAGGTTTCCCAAATCATAGGTGCATCATCCTTCTGCATTCTCTCCAGTCATCAAAACTTCTTTGATGCATACCCCACCAGCTTGCGGGCGTAGCGCATAGTGCCCATTTAAGAGCGTCAAAACGCTACTATTTCGGTACTCCTATTTCAAACTTTTTCAGGAACTCATCCACCTCTCTCAACCGTTCAAACATAGCAGATATCTCCCACTATTAGATTCACCCAGTCCTGCTCTTGCATGATTATCTTGTAGATACAGTCTAGATCGTCGTCACTCTCATCGTTGCATACTGGCTCAGTGTAGCATGATCCTTCCGTAGGGTCTAAAGGTACCACTACGTGGAGATACTTTTTCTCAAAAATCATCTTGCAATTCTTTAGATTTATCACTCCATTCATGTCAGTGGCCCAATCTATTCCTAACAGCACAGGATAGGGATTGTTGTCATCAACAATCTATATCACTTTGAAATCTGCAAGAGTGCTCGCACCTTCAATATCTACTGTTATTCCCTACAATCTTCCCATCGGTATGATATTTTTTTGGTTTTCCATTCGCAATTGAATAGGAGACCATTGCAACGCGGGCCCGCCCATCGCTCCCATGTCTGCTTCAGTAGGACATTCACATCCAATCCTAGATCCAAAATTATTTGATCCATTTCATATTCTCCAATTTGTGCAATCAATCTCATCTCCCTTCCCATTTGTGTTGTGTGTTTCCCAAGCTTCCAGACTACACATAGTTCCCCTAATCCAACACATCTAGTGATGATTTATTACAGCCCCTTCACCGCTTTGCTGTCGCGTAGCAGCTTCATGCATGTCTCCATAAAGGTAGTAAGCATTGATGGGTCCATCTCCGGTTCTAGTTTGTCTTTACCACTTGAAGTGGAGACCTCCATGAAGCTCTTCTTAGCTTCCATGAATGTCTCCTTTGCATGTTCCAAATCAAACTCTAGTTCCTCTGTTGGAGCCTTGCGAACCTAGGCACTCTCCTCGGGTTGCTTGCCCTTGTCATCTCCTGTCATGATACTGCTTCAGAGCATGATGTTTACATCCGGGTCCTCCTCGCATGGCTCAGACCTCATCATTTTCAGGTTCTGAGTCGGGGGAGGTTGGAGTGTTCCTTTATTGCGCAACCTCATTATCAGTGTGGGGTCATCTTCTGTCTCATGATCAAACTAGGTACAATATAAACATGATGCTCTCGTCGTATTTGTACAATCACGGGCATAATGCCTTGGCCCTCCACAATTGTAACAAATCAACTGTCAGAGACCCCTTCCTAGTCCCATTCTACCTTGACCCCGTCCGTTCCGTGCCCCTGAAATTCAATGCATGCCATCCCTACATTTTGATCGAGGGCTCACGTTTCGGTCTGAACTCTGTAGGTAGGAGTTTGATCCACCATCAGTTTGTAACTTCTATAGGTATGCTCATTGAGGCCTACTGACCTACAGAAATTACATAACAACTGTTGGGACGTCTGCGTATACTTCTGTAATAGATGGCAATTATATGTAGCATGCTTCCCTCCAATCTATCAAATCACGCACCATAATGTAGGTGCCACGCTCAGTCCTGCTTATGCCTCTGGCATCAATGGCATTGGCCCTCCTCCCACCAGGTAGTTCACGAAAACTGGACAATGGTCCTTGTCATGTCCCTGGCCTTTGCACTTTATGCACTATACCTCCTCGCGTGCTTCTGGGCGAGTTGTCCTGTATTGTTTCAAACTCTTCATCTCCAGACACAGGTTTTTCAACTGCATGTGGATCTGTTGGACTCACAGGTTAGGATCTTATATCAGGGTCTCATGCAATCTCATTGCGATCTCCAAAGCTTTGGCTTGAGTGGATAGCTTCTGCTATGACAACGCGATCCTTAGATGCAGCATTAGTGATGCTACAAACCATGCACGGTGTTGTCCATCTGTCAAGGTCATGTTGGCTTCATGAATCATACCCTTTAGTCTCTAATCTAGCTCCCAGGGGGTCTCGCCTAGAAGCATTGCGATTTCCTTAAACCCAATAATCGACTGTGTCTCTGATTTTGGCCTGCTAAATTTCTGGTTTAGTGCAGCTTGAATATCCATGATCCCTGCATTTGGATTGTCATTGGAATGCTTAATGTACCACGTCAGTGTGTGATCCTGCAACGCGCTTATGAGCGTTTCCTTCTTTATATTGTCATATGTGACTCCTTGTGCTTCCCATATAGCCTTTACCATGAACCAAAATTGGTCTAGATCTTCGTCCCCTACTCCTTTAAACACTAGCAATTTGAACATGCTTGCCATATTCAACTGTGGTGGTGGTAGAGCTGGTGTGGGCGGAGATGGGGGTGAAGATGGTGAAATTGGTGGTGGTGTAGGTGGGGATGGTATGCGCGGAATTCACTGTCTTATCAAACGGATTGCACTTCTTGGTGAGACTTTCACGAGCTCTTCCTCACTTTCTCGTCAAGGTGAAATCAAGGGGCTAGTTTCTATCTCTGCGCTACCTTTGTTTCTATAGATACTCCCACTTTTTGTAGCCCCAAACATCAATTTATTCGCATAACCCGCTTTTCACACAGTAGCATTTTAATCCAAGTGTTCAAAGATTTAACGTACTTACCTCGTGGGCCTTTGAGGAAGTGTCGTTCCACCTCACTGTAGCTTACTGGAGTATCTACCGCGAACTTAGTGATAAACCCTCCTATAATCCAATCGAGCCAATGGTCCACAACGTGTGTAATCTTATCTTCCGATGCTTCCAGTATGCGCACCAACTCTGGAGTCCACCCAATAGGTTTGTCGACCCTACACCTTCCCTGACTGTCTGATAACTTCACGATCCACTCGTACAACTCAGAGGGGAAGGATGCAAAGAAAATTTTGTGGATTTTTATATATAAGTAGCGCTCTAACCACTCTTCCTTTGATACTTGAGGATTCTTGTTTTCCTACGCCGCGAACTCGTGAATTTTTTTGTCCATCCACTCTTCAATTTCTTTCTTTGTTAGATTCTAGTGACACGACATTAGGCATCTCTTATGCAGATCCCAGTCTTTGCAAATAGAACCATTTGTTGGCTTATTGGGGCCTGACCTAGGTTCAAAGGTGATTTAGCCAAACAAATCCCGGTACTAGTGGCCCTTTTGGCAACAGTCCATGGAGCACAGATTGAGGTCTCAAACGAAGTAGTATGGGAGGGTGCTAGAACCAGGTTTTCACACCCTAGAGATTTCTGATGAGTTCGAGTGGTTCGTGGTTTGACCCTATGCACACATCGCTATGCACTCTTTCCCGTACCTCGCAGCCTATAATGTTCCCTTTGCGTAGCCCTACTCAGGGGTTGAACGTTGTTATTACCCAAGTCTTTACTAGTATTCCATTGTTAGTTGATTAACTTAGCCTACTTGTATGCATTAAGTTATACTTAGCAATATAAATCATTCATACAAGTGTGTGCAGTAAATAAACAGTATATTTGTAATTTATAACAAACATGCACTAACCCAAGAACAGATGTATAGAATTATGATAAAAAAATTCTTTATTACTTTTTTCCTCGATTATAAACTTAACTTCGCCCTGCGCACTCAGCTGCAGGGGTCCGCACACTCAGCTGCAGATCCTTCTCCTACTCTATGACCCAAGACACACTTAGACACTTCGACTCTTGCTCTTCGCTTCTACTTCCCTATCTCCTTAGTTATCTTTTACACTTAGAGCCTTTCTCTATTTATACAATCCCATGTCTGGGGACCATGGGTAGGCTGACATTACATTACAAAACTAGGGCGGACAACCATGTGACTCTATCATACATTTTGCACTCTGCGCCCGCATTTCGCTGAGTATTTACAACAATATTGGGTCAAAACTTGGGCTTTGAGCCCCAAAACATGCCTTGGGGGGATTCCATACCCAACAGAAATCTATTAACATTTAATTATATATGTAACTATTTATTTTACAAATATGTACCGATATAATAAAAGTAGAATAATAGTACCAACATGAGCTCTTAAAAAAAATAACATCTCTCAGCATATCTTGATTGGAACCTGAATCCAGGACCATGATATTATCAAAATTTTCATTCGACAAATGAATTAAATACAAATGGTGAACATATGATACATTCATGTTAGGTTATATCTGAAAAAAAATTACAAAATGTATGTGAATTAGCATTAACACATACATTACATTACATTAAAATATCCACCCTAACCATTAACACATACTGATCCCATGCCCTCTTCCTCGTGACCAAATAGGTCTTTCCAACCATCACGAGAACCCTTTTCATATGCTTTAACCTCTTCAATATTGATATTATGTATCTCCTCATCTGATTTATATACAAAACTAGCACATGCACCAGCTCATGCTCTTTGTCAATTTAGAAGGACATCATTCCAGTCAATGTAGTTTGTATGTTGTTTATAATGGCATCCCTTGCTTCCCAGACAATTTGAGAAGTAGCATCCATATCTAACCACAAATTTACCAGATGTGGAGGTTGAGGTACCAAAGGTGGCAGAGGGTGAGGAAATTAAGTGTCCCTTAATGCACCCTTACATTCATATGCCTAAACTCTCCCAGTACCGTAAAATTAAGATGGAAGATCAATATAATTAGGTATCATACCCAAAAAAAAAATTACATAAATTAATTTTGCAAAATAATGTGGAACATTATCATTCCATGGTAGCTTTGGATACACCGCAAGGAAACTATCATACAAATGGTGGGCTATTTCAGGGTGCTTGAAATATCGCACCTTGAGCATCTTTCTTTTCAGCCCTTCTTTGAAATTAAACATAGATTTGAAATGTGCTTTTGTAAGCCTTCTACTTACCTCAGCCCATTTATCAAGACCCATCACTACTTCCTTTATACACCTCATCATATCTATAAAGCAATCAGCTGTTGACCCAAGGTTGTTGTAAATATCAAGTAATGAGCTTAGAGAGCGCACAATTATTTCTAAGATTTGTCGACTCTTTGTAGGGAGCTCCAAACTCACAAGACCTTTCTTCAATTTTGAATAATTACCTATGCACCTCTGTAATGTACATTCTTGGACATTTGTTTCCAAAGGAAGCTCATTAGGAATATCATATGGATAGGTGGTAGTTGGTGTATGGTCATCTTCTTGAATTACCTTGCTTTGCCTACATTTAATTCGATCAACATTTTCACCCCCTACTTCAATATAATTACATAAATATAAAAACATTTTCAAATTTATTTATACACATGCAAGATAAAAGTTTACACGTATATGTACATACAATTGATTTACATGTACAAATTTGTTTTAACATACAAAATAAAATATATATATATAATTTACCAAAATGATGAGGATCATGATGATCGTATTGGGATTGATGACCACCTAGAAATGGTCGAGCACCATAACGCCCAAGTACATGAGTTGATTGAGATTGTTGACCACCCTCATGTGACGACATAGTGAGAGATGCTTCTAAAAAAAATAGAAATTTTAATAAATTAATTAAGTTAAATTGACAAAAATCTATTGAATATATGTATGTACATATGATTCTACCTATTTATCATTTAAGTAAATGCACATAAACATGTATATAACATACCACGATGATGTGAACAATGGCCCTCCATTGATTGATCTGATACTCTCTTCGACCTAGTGAGAGATATTCCTAAAAAAGATGAAATTTATTATAAATTAATAAAGTTAACTTGAAAAAAAAATCAATTTCATGTGAATGTACATATGATTATACAAATATCATTTAAAAACTTGCACATAAACATATATATACCACAATACTGATGTAATGAATGATGGTCCTCCCTTGATTCATGTAATAATGAAAGTCGCCCTCTAATTGATGCAAGAGACTCGCTTGATGCTTTATCTCATTTATGCCTGAAAGAATCAAGTGGGCAACTACTCATGTGATGATCCAAGCCTCGGTCCAGTATATATAGATTATATATATATTATATTATATTATTATATACATATATATATAATATATATATAATATATATATAACATATATATATATTATATTACACATTATATATATATATATATATATACAATATATAATATATAATATATATAATATATATATATATATATACATAGATATATATATATATATATATATTATATATATATATATATATATATATAATATTATTACATATATATATATATATACATATATATATATATAATATTATATATAGTATATATATATATATAATATACATATATATATATATATATATAATATAATATATATATTTATATATATATATATATATATATATATATATATATATATGATCTTTAAAAATGCCCTTGAAATTACCTCAGTATTTAAAATATTTAAAATTGTATTTAAAAATATCAAGAATTTAGAAAATTAATGTAACTATCCAAGGGTTCCTTCAAAATTATTTGGTGTAAATTCTTCATTTAAAATATACTCAAGAGTAAAAACACAAATGTTGAGGTGCACATTTGAGAATTAAATACAAAATTTTCTAAAACATGCCATCTTCACCAAGTTGTGCTTATGTAGTGGGGGCACACTTAGCATAGTATTGAACAAAACACATGGTCATTAAAAACACCACATTTATAACTAAAAAACACACACATATCAAATATATCTTACAATGTCCATCAATCAATTTTGATGGAAATCTTCTTGACACCAATTCATCTTTCGCACACAAATCTTGAATTGGCATTGCCCCATAAAATAGATCATTGGACATCCTATTAACATTTGTGAAATGTCTTATGCTAAATGATTTAAATTGACTAACAATATTTTTTTCTTCTCCACGCAGTTCTTTTAACCTCTCTTTTTTTATTTGGTACACGCCTTTCATCTAGTTGCACACAATTTCAGAATTGGTGAAGACTACAATTCCATCGGATCAATACTCCCTAGTTGTTCCCAAGCCTTCTATCAATGCAATATAATATGCTTCATTGTTTGTTGTCCTTCCATGTATATTCTTTTTAATTTGGAGGACTTTGTTCGTCGCAATATTAAATAGCACATAAGTAATCATGGCTTTCCTTGGATTGGGATAACAATAGACTTCTCTACATAATGTCCATTTCTCAACCATGTTTAATGGGTTTTCTGATCCCTATACAAAACAAATTCAATAAAATGAATAATATATTTATTTATTGCAAATGCCTTAGTTTATGGGATAATGATGAAAAATAAATATATATTGTGATTGAATGATGGAATATTACAAGAAGGATTTATCCTAGAACCTTATATCTGACGCTTGGATATGATGATTAACACCAACAAAGGAATATGATGAGGTCAAAACATGACGAGGAAGAAATCATTATATGTACTTATGTGGGTGCATCAAGTTTGGTATGCAAAATGTATTGTTAGGATTTCTTTCCCAGGGTTTCCTTAGATCCATATCAGATCCTAATTTGTATATGTTGAGAAATACTTGATCTTCTAGTGTTGATAGTTCTATAAATAGAAGCTTACTTGTTGTAGACAAGGATATAAAGTGTTATATATTAGCTCCTAAGAGGTAACTACTTGAAGAGCCACCCTAAAAGGGTATGTTATTAAAATAATTGAAATATCTTTACTTACATACTTACATATGATTAATGTCCACCTGAATAAATCAAAATAGGAGGTAATTAAATTATATTAAGGAATGGAAGCTCAATGCTCTAATCTACATTTTAAAATTCAATTGGAAAGGAAATGTACCATTATGAAAATTAATCTTTCAATTCAATGATTAGAGATGTGATATACGTCTTGAGTGGAGGGATAGATGGATGTGCATGTCAAACGAATTTTGTTGTACACATAGCTGTTTTTGGATGTGAATAATTTGATGATTTATAATTCAACAATGATTTCAACAACCATGTTTAATGGCTTGGCTTCTTTTTTCAATTAGAAAAAAACATATTTCTATTACTTTGTTGTAAAGAAATTACGTTTTTCACGTGGATCCAAACAACGAATGGATCTAGACTATCATTCGAGTCCTTATAGGATGATGAAATGTAAACCAAAGACACTAGATTATTACATGGAATTCTCAAAAAGAAATCTCAAGCTAAATAGAATTCTGCAAACATTGTTTCCATTACGAACATATTTTTTTTCAAGAAAGAAAAACTAATTCAAATTAAGGTACAGGGACTTACATGGTTATTTTCCTATAAAAAAATTATTACACAAACTCTAGATCAAAAGTCTAGTCTTCTAATCTAGGGATCTATGGAAATTAGTCTAATTTGCACCAATTAATGAAGTAAGGGATTTGATCTCAACCCTTACCAATTTATATAAGAATCAGATTGTAACGCTCTACAACCCTAGAAGCTCTGTGCCATTGAAATGCCCAAAACCTAAGGCTGAAACTTGTATTTCCTAACAACTTTAGCAGCTTCGCTAGATAGTGAGCCATTAGACATCCTGTGATGACACAAGAAGACAAGGGGGGAGAGATCCCCTCCTACCAGGATGCTATGGCAGGATATTCATGCCAAAAAACAAAAATCCAGCTGCAAGCCCAAGAAACAACTAATCCAACAAATGGCCCAGTCCTCGGTGCACGATGGCAGGCTAAAAGCAAGGGGCAATGTTTGCAATGTGCAGCAGAGAAACCTAGATTTGTAATCTTGATGAACAAACAGGAAAGATACAGAAGCTTCATGAAGGACCACATGATGATCTGCAAGTTCATAGGAGTGTGGACGACAGAGAAAGATATGATTAGGTGGATACAACACAAATGGCAACCCAAAGGCCATAGCAAACTCAAGCTGGGAGCCAGAGGCTTCTTCACAGTAATCTTCTGAAACT
Organism: Pinus taeda; assembly: GCA_000404065.3. Classification (NCBI taxonomy): domain Eukaryota; kingdom Viridiplantae; phylum Streptophyta; class Pinopsida; order Pinales; family Pinaceae; genus Pinus; species Pinus taeda. The sequence goes on along the minus strand of APFE031447340.1, from coordinate 5,698 downwards.
TGCAAGATAAGGAAAGAGTATTTGAAAATGGCCCCTATTTTCATTATAATGCAGTGTAGAAATTCCGTAGAATTTTTCTACAGATCAGCTAGCTCTGATACCATGTAGAAATTTTTCTACATATTAGCTAGCTCTGATACCATGTATAAATTTCCCACCTATAGATCACCTGGTAATGCAATGTACTAAAGCAAAACACTTGATCTACTTCTACAAACAATTTAGCGGAAGCTTAATCAACCATGAGCAACATCAATGAACATATAATTGAATAAGAAGGAATCATCACACATAACACAGAAGAGTTACCGGGGGAACACCTGCCTAAAACCCATCTTTGATTATCATACAGCGCAATATAGTCGTATTACACAAAGCCTTACTCGGAAGCTATCCATCTCAGACAATCCCTTGCGCTCATAGACAGTCAAGAGGTCTCACACCTCTCCCTCTAGCCCTCCAGCCTCCAAAAAATAAAAAAAAAAAAAAAAAATATTTCCTTGTGCAGTTTCCTTGGGGTCCAGTGATGTCACATGTGTGAATTGGCCTCTTCACACACTCACTAACCTCTGATCTAACTGTAGAAACCTGAAGGAACCTTCTCCATGCAAGGAATACTTACTAGAAATATCCAAGCATCTAATAATACACTGTCCCACATCTGATCTCAACTGGGCCTCTGACAGAACTGACATGCAACAATTATCCATGAGTGAATCCTCAGTTATCTAAAATAATAGTTGTCAAATGCATGCAAGCATTAACAAACTATATTTTATTATTTTAACAACTCGTTAAAATAATCTAACCGAACTTGACTAGTTAGAACTAAGTTAACTGATTCTCTCATTATATAATTCATACTTATTCCCTCAATCAATGGAGGAAATTAAGGATAAATTCCTCAATCAGTGGGACAACTCATGTGCATGCTCACAAAGACTTCAAATTCGAATTTCCTTAACTAATTAACTCAACTGAATTAATTGATGAATACTTTCAACTGCTATTAAGACCAAAATTAATTTTACTTCTTATAGATAGACTAGGGACTGCTATAAATAGGAAGGGACCGAAAAATGCTATTTTTAGAATTTTCTATTTTTAGCAGTTTCACCTCTCACCCAATGTGGCCAATGACCTCACTAACCAAACTGCTATTTTTAGCAAGTCTATTTTTAGCACATTCTAAATTTAACATTTCTTGTTGCACATTTTTCAACACTCCCTCTAAACAAGAAAGGCTTTCTCTCGAACCCGATCCTGTAACTCGGTAATGTTCTGCATGCAACACATCTACTCGGTCCACTTGCTCCAACAACACTTGGAACAAAAACACTCTCAACTAACCACTCTGTTGGGCTAGGAACATACTCTGATGCTGAAGCTCTACCTGTTGCGGACAAGTGCTCCCTCTCTGACATCTGTGCTACTCCAACATCTCCATGCATCTCACACCATTGCACACCTCTCTGTGCCACCTAGCACTGTGCAAAACACTTGTGCCTCTTGCATTGTTACAGCCTGCTAGCTATGCATTGTCTTGGGATTTCCTGCACTGTTGCTCTCTCTACCGCTTCATCCGCATATGTCTCTACCCAATCAGTTAGTTCATGCTACTCCACATCAAGGCTCTTATAGTAAGGTCTCATCCAAGAGGTTGGGTACCTCAAGGATCCTACCCCTCCTTCTTGGGACAATCATTATATATTGCCCCACCTCCTACCTGGAGGTATGGCTGCATGTGATCCCTCATCCCACCTGGCTCAAAGTTTCCCCCTACTGGAGGTCTCTGCATGAGTAGATGTCTCTACTCGATCTCCTCTTAGCTTCCCTTGTTGTGGCTACTTTTTTCCCAACCTCCTGAAGCTACGCACCAAGTCGTGGCTCCTCCAACAATCATCTGAGATTCTTCTGGCTCTGCAATGTTGAAGGTAATATACCTCCCTCTAACCACCAATCTCCGATCATTGCCTTGCTGCTCAGGCTTGCATGCATCTTGAACCTCAAGAGCATACAGGTTCTTAAACCTTCTACCAATCCACTTCACTTGGTTTAGTGATGATGTTCTAAGGAAAACTTTCCCCATTATGAAGACTACATCATAGCCTCTGTTCTTCCACACTACGATCGACACAAGTTTCTCTTCGTCAAGTCTTGGTACATACTTGACATCGGTCAAGGTAAGGCGACATCCATGCTCCCTCTGAAAAATAACCGTGCCTACACTGAGACACTATCACTCCTCACATTACCATCGCTATGGATTTTTGAGATCTTCCTCCTCCAAAGTACTCAACAAAATCTTGTTTCCGGGTCATGTGGAAAGAAGCTCCCACTAATAAAACCAACCACTTCCCACATGATGAAACCATGCATGGCGAAGAGTGTGAAATCCAACTCGAATGGTGAAAGCAAGTGGACTCCCTTCAGATCCTTCCCCAGATCCATTCTTGATTTCCTCTGTGGACAATTTGCAGCAATAATGGCCCACCTCATGACAACGAAAGCATCACACTTTCGATTTGTCAACCTTCTTCCCATCATTGGAAGAACTAGATTTGGAAAGAGAAACCTTCTCCTTCCCCTTCTTCGCCTTACTCACTAAGGCACATTTCTCCTCATCATGCATGGATGAAGAACTGTCTCTAGTGCTCCGTCTGATCTCCTCCTGCATTAAATCCGACCATAGTCATTCCCAATCTGGTAGTTTCTCCCTTCCATTCATTGAGTCTTGGTAGCTATGTCAGCTCTTAGGAAGGCCAAGGAGTTCTAGACTCACCATATCCTCATCCGATGTCACGACCCCTACACTTGCAAGCTCATCCCTACATGTGATGAGCTTGGTCAGATACATAGAGATCGTCTCATCCCTTTTACACTTGATCTTTCAAAGTTTGTCCTTCAATGCCAGCTTCCTCTAATCACTGCTATTCTGATATAAATCTTTCAATTTTTTCCACATTGCATGCGGAGTCTCCTTCCCATGGAGGCTCGAGACAATGTGATCTTCCACACCCTCCAAGAGAATTCTCCTAGCTATAGCCACACACTTTCTCCATTCCACCTATTCAGTCTTGTCAGTAGGCTTAGGGATTTCTTGATCAATGAAATCCTTAAGGTCATTATCTTCCAAAACTGCCTCCATGCTATCCTTCCAAGCTATATAGTTTGAGCTGCCATCAAGGGCATACTCAAGCCTCAAACCATAGAACGCCATCGATGAAATAGATGTGATAAGAACTTGAGATCTATATCCTGAATAATAAACTTAGAATTTCTCCTGCTAGTATATTGTTCTTACTTGATCACCTATGCTCTGATACCATGTAGAAATTCCATAGAATTTTTCTATAGATCAGCTAGCTCTGATACCATGTAGAACTTTTTCTACATATTAGCTAGCTCCGATACCATGTAGAAATTTCCCACCTATGGATCACCTGGTAATGCAATGTACTAAATCAAAACACTTGATCTACTTCTACAAACAATTTAGCAGAAGCTTAATCAACCATGAGCAACATCAATAAGAACACATATAACTTATAAGAAGGAATTAATAACACATAACATAGAAGAATTTACCCGAGGAAAACACCTGCCTAAAACCCCATCTCTGTATTATCATACAAGTGAAAATATAGTCTGGATTACACAAAGCCTTAGCTCAGAAGCTATCCAGCTCTCAATACAATCCCTCTGCTACTCATAGACAGTCAAAGGCTTCTCACAAACCTTCTCCTCTACCCTCCAAGCCTCTTATTTCCTTGTGCAGTTTCCTTGGGGTCCAGTGATGTCACATGTGTGAATTGGCCTCTTCACACACTCACTAACCTCTGATCTAACTGCACAAACCTGAAGGAACCTTATCCATGCAAGGAATACTTAATAGAAATATCCAAGCATCTGATAGTACACTCTTGCACATCTGATCTCAACTAGGTCTCTGACAGAACTGACATGCAAGCATTAACAAACTAAAATAATAGTTGTCCATGAGTGAATCCTCAGTTATCTAAAATAATAGTTGTCACATGCATGCAAGCATTAACAAACTATATTTTATTATTTTAATAACTTGTTAAAATAATCTAACTGGACTTGAGTAGTTAGAACTAAGTCAATTGATTCTCTCATTATAGAATTCATACTTATTCCCTCAATCAGTGGAGGAAATTAAGGATAAATTCCTCAATCAGTGGGACAACTCATGTGCATGCTCACAAAGACGTCAAATTCGAATTTCCTTAACTAATTAACTCAACTAAATTAATTAATTAATATTTCCAACTGCTGTTAAGACCAAAATTAATTTTACTTCCTAAAGATAAACTAGGGACTGCTATAAATTGGAAGGGACCCAGAAATGCTATTTTTAGAACTTTCTAGTTTTAGTAGTTTCACCTCTCACCCAATGTGGCCAATGACCTCACTGACCAAACTAATATTTTTAGACATGTTATTTTTAGTAGGTTTATTTTTATCACATTCTAAATTTAACATTTCTTGTTGCACATTTTTCAACATGCAAGTTTGTTCATGCGATATTCAGAGGAATGTTATAACCTCGATAAAGAGAAATTGCTGGAAGCCCCAGTATGGGTAAGACTTTTTGGACTCTCAATGGACTTCTGGGATCCAAAAATATTAGAGGGAATTAGGAACACAATAGGAAAATTTGTTAAAATAACCGAAAAAACAAAAAGAGTCTGATAACATCCTATGCGAGAATTTGCGTAAATAAGAATATAGCAAAACCTATACCTGAATCAATAGAGCTAGAATGTTGAAAAGTGTGCAACAAGAAATACTTGTTGAGAATGCAACAAGATGATGGAGCTTAGTGGAAAGGAGTCGCCTTCACTAAGTGGTCCCGCAGGCAGGCTATTTTTGGCGCAAGTCTATTTTTAGACTATGTCTATTTTTAGACATATGGATCATGTCTATGGATTGCAGGGTGTTGTTTATGGATGATTGATCAAGTTGGAAAAATAGATGGACTTCTATTTTTAGATCACAGCGGAGTGACTGCTCAGTCTTAATATAGAACAGTCAAATATTATTAGCTCATAATAATATTTAGACTATAAACTTTGTCTTATTCTCTTGGAGCACTTCAGGATGAGCTACGGATGTGGTACATGCAGATCTCAGAAGGAAATACGTGGTTACCTATGGGATGACTAATATTTGCATGCAGGACTTCAGTTAGAACTCAAGTGAGTTGAGTTTAGTGGACTGGAGGTGCAGTTGATGGAGTTGTGTTCAGTTTAGCTTTGTTAAACTGGTTGTATTTAGTCTAACTGGAAAATAGACTAGAGATGAGTTGGGTGAATTAGTATTAATTAATTCACAAGTTATTAACTCATAATACAACTAATGAATACATCAGTTAACTCAGTTGCATGTCAGTGCATGTTCAGTTCAGCAGGGACAGGTGTTAGAGAATCGGATTGCTATCAGTTGTGACTATAGTTATGCACCAGATCTTTCACAATCAAAGGATTGAGTATGCCAATGAGTTTTCCCACATTGTAGCTTGTCCTCACGTGATTTAGCCAAGGAAATACGTGGTTGCCTTGGAATCATCATCAGTTCTCATGCAGGTATTGAGCAGCGGAGGCAGGCAAGCAGCGGAGGAGATTTGAGCCAGTGATTGATTCAGATCTGAGTTGTATTGTGTGTAACAGAGGTG
>APFE031447337.1:6036-22851 GCA_000404065.3 Pinus taeda | reverse complement strand
GAAGTTTGACATGAAGAGCAGAGGTATGAGGCTTGACAAGGAGGATAATATGACTATTGATGGAGCCATATTAACTGCAGATAGTCATGGTGACAAATTTCAGTGTAACAAGACTGATCTCCCTCGTATCAAAAGATATTCTAGCAAGAAGCATACAAACAAATCTATCTTTCTCTAAACATATGTGATTCATAAATAAAAACTATAGAGGTGTTAAGACCCAGTCTTGTTCGCAAGATCGATTTATCTGACCAACACCTCTCCAATCACCATAGAAACATCTTGATTTGGACTAGGTCCATCTTTTATGTCTGTAAAATTGGATTTAGAACTATGAAGGTCCTTCAGTGGTGGGGCATCTCCACATATTGAATGAAATGTAGGGACACCTAAGTTTCCAAACCTAAGAGAGGTAGCTCTCCATTCAATCACATAAGCATATGAAAGGAGAAACTAGTCTGACCAAATTTGAATAAATTTTATCACTCTCTCTTGCAAGGATGCCATATAATATAAATGTAAAAAAATTCACAATGATATCCACATAGTCATTACACTAATTATGATCTTTGTTTTACGAGTAAAAATTACCATCTGTCTTGCTAATTCATGACCAATAAGGGCATTGACCTTAATACATGATCTATTTTCATCATTACTATCCTCAACGTGTTCTATTATTTAGAGAGAGATTTCATGAATTATCAGGCGTGTTTTTCCACATTTCTGTTTTAATATCCCACACAATTGGAATCCTGTTACATTTGGCCTCCCCTACTTCCCTAGGCTACATGTGTTAAAGAGGGTACAAAACACTAATGATATGTTCTTTTGCCATAAGTTCTTCTAATTTTTAGGATGAATTCTTGAAAATTTCATTCATGCCAATTATGTGGCAGGAAATAATGTTCGATTATTCTTTTTTATCATCTCTTGTTTATGAGTTAGCATGCTTCTATTGTACTAGTTCATTAGGACTATGTCATGTAAAGATAACGCTGAGTGGATTTTACATTTTATTTCCATTTTAGTCAACAACTTAATGTATAAGTTTTCTTTTAGGTTGTATGATGGGACAACACACTTTGATTTCCACTAGTGCTCTCTTTTTCATATGCTATCACAAGTGCACAAATACAAACTCACTTTTATTTTTACCTGGATAAGAAAATCATGATAACTTTCTATTTTGTAGTGACAAGGATAAATATGTATTGGAGCTAGATATTGAGCCCTTCAATTCATCCTTTCCTTACACAACACGACCATCTCCTATTGGTAACAGAGTTCATTTTCTGAACCAACATTTGTCTTCAATAATATTTTATGATAAAGAAAGAACACAACCATTGTTGGATTTTCTTCAAGCACACAAATACCAAAGCCATGCCATTTTTCTTTCCTTGGTTAATATATTGCATCATTGTGTTTGATAGTTAATTCATTATTATTCTATGCCAATAAATCTCTAAAATCAAATAGTAGAGAAGGATGACTTGCTATTTTAGAGATATGTAATATGAATTAATTAAAAATTCACAGGGTTATTTCGATTCTCATCTTTTTATTTCACTTCTTTAGAGAAAAATATATATTCAAATACCAACTCAACTCAAACCAAACTAAAATAGAGAATCCTAGTCATGAAGATGTTTCTCTCTCCATACCTTATAATGACATTATTTTTTTGAATTATACTTGAAGTTCACTGATAATAACTTGGATTTATATATTTTGTTTTAGCACAAAATTGAAATCATGGTAAAAATACGAATATCCCATTAAATATGACCTACAGATGATTCAAATAATATCGCCTTTAGTTTGAGCACGTGGAAGAGTAATTTCTTAGGTGTGAATTTTTATTAGAGGCATTGTTTATTTATTTGTTTTGGTTAGAAAATGGTTTTCTCTTGGTTTTGCGTGACTTTCAATTTATCATATCTAGCATGTTGAGAAATGGGAAAGAATAATGTGTGACATTTATCTTACAGAAATTGATGTTGAATGAAAGGATAAAGAGTTTAATCAAGTTACAATCCACTTTAGTAAAGGTAGAGGGACATATTAAAAATTTACCTAAGAATACACCATATGCATAGTTTGAACATAAGTAACATATGTCATTTTCGTTTGCAGATATGTTCTTTTTTCTATCCAAGATATCACAACAAGACAAATATTGATATTGTAGAAATTGTTAGAGGACCTCATTGAGGTCATTTTTTCTGATGTTGTACTTGATTGATACATTCCCATGACAGGAAGCCTTTAAATACGAATTAATATGTTACCAAAACAAATTATATTCAAAGTTTATACATATAAAAGATAAAAACAAATGCCAATTCCTTGATTTTATTGTTACTTGACTCTGGTGTGGGTAGGTTACATGAAATGTAATTGGGAAAAGGATGGGGAGACAATATAGAGATCATGTCTTGGATATGATTCATTTTTTGTTGGAGATCCATCAGGCACTTCAGCCATCGACTTTGGAAATCTTTTTAGTAAGTATTCCTATAGTTTTTAATGTTGTGATTCTTTCACCTCATGTTTATTTTTGGCAAGAAAATGTTTTAGGAATGCGTGATAAGCTATCGATGGATAGGTAAACATTTTTTTTATAATTGCAATGTCCATTCCATGATATTCTCTCTTTATTGTTTGATTGTATTTTGAACCTTTATTTCAATTTTTCTTTGTATTTTAACTATGAAATTGAAAGCACTTGTTATTATGTATGTTTAAACAACAACCAAAGATTGAAGATGAAATTAATATTACATGATTTTGATTGAAATCCTTTTAACTGTTTTGTATTGAAATACTTCCATGATGATTATAAAATTTTACTTTCATGGTGTTATTTGAGAACATGTTGTTTATATACTTCACCAATTTCATGCAATACACAACAAATTGTTGTTGTGAATAAAATGAAAAGGATTAGACATCACAACTTAGATTATTTGTTTTAACAAGTTATTTACAGCTTGAGCTTTTTAGCGTGGAACTTAGTTGGCATGGTTGTGCCTAAGCTTTCCCTGAAGGTTGAAAACTAAGTTACTAAGGTGTTCTTTTCTATGATGACTTTAATTTGTTTACATAGGCCATCTGGCTAGATAGTGGCCACTATCGCTCAACTAAAGAAAAGTTGTTCGAGTTTCTTGCTCTTATGGGGAAGAATGGCTTTAACATTGTTGATGTTGAGGTATTTGTAATATAAATCCTTTATAGTCTACTTTCCTTTATATTATATTGTTTATTGTCTTTCATGTCTTACACTCTGCATTCTAGTTTCTTTTGTTTTCAAAAAAGGAACTCAGTATTGAGGGTAAGCAGCAAGATTTGAAGAAAGAGGAGAACACTAACACTAGAGCGACAAATGCAAAAAGGGAGTGAAGAGAACGGGTCTAATGGTACCCTTAAAGCCAATATCCCGCATAAGACACACATATAGAGACTAATGTTCAAGTATTCATAGTTGGTGAATTCACCTACAATTACTTTACAATAAATGATAATGTGATTTTTCTGAAATTACTCATTTTGATTTTTTATGTGATTTTTCCAAAATTATTCCCACAAACAACAAATGATAATGTTTTACAGTGATGAAACAACATTTCATGTGTAAATGTTAGTCTAGCCAATGTTAAGTTGGAAACTCATATTGTAATACTCGACATTTCACATAATATAATTTTTGTGGTTGAAATTATTTATATTTGCACTTGATATTGTTTAGTATTGAAACTAACATATGTAATTTTGAATTTTCATATTAGATGAACCAATTCACATTGTATGATGTTTTTTTAATTTAGTTGCAAAATCATACTAATTAATATATGTTGATTAATAGTGAACACAGAAAATCAATCTAAAACTACTAAATTAGTATTTTATATTAATTAATAATGAACACAAATAAAATGAATATATGACTAAATTAGTCGTTTATAATGATTATTAATGAAAATAAATGAAATGAATATAAACTACTAAATTAGTCGTTTATATAATGAATATGAAACTACCAAAAAAACATAAATGACTGCTGCAAATAATTAATTCTTCATTACAAATGACAACTAAATTTTGCATATTTATGATTATTAGTAGCTAATCTACAATATCTTATAACATGACAAAAATTTAGTCATATTTCTTTGGTCATTAATTGGTTTCAAACAATGACTAAAATTTGCATATATATGACTATTAGTAGCTAATTTACAGTATTTTATAACACAACCAACATTTTGGTCATATTTCTTTGGTCATTAATTGGTTTTCTGAAATGATCATATAGTAATATATATTGGTTATTAATTGTGGAAATTAATGACTAAATCAATAACTAAATTAATGACCAAATTTATGACTAAATATACTGCTAGATAAGAAAATTGATACAATCAATTAATGACTAAGCTAAAAAATACTAAAATTTGGTCACGTTATAAGATACTCTAAATTAGCTACCACTGGTCATCGACTGAAAAATAGTCATTTATATGAAAATTTTAGTTGTTGTTTTAGTAACTAATTAGTCATTTTGTACTAGTGACAAGAACCTCTATAGATGGAAGTGAAATATCAAATATTCTATTCTCACCCTTGTAGAATGGCAACAACCTTTATTTTCCACATGGAATAAATTAAAAGAAAATTTCCCGTATGCATCAGATATTGCATGAAAAAGCACTTGATTTGGGTAAGGAGCTTCTTTGAGGGCACTTCAACTCATGAACATCATCTAAATAAAGGTATAGATGAACATCTAAAATAGGGTTACCCTGAGAAACAACTAAACCATCCATATCATAACTTGGGACATAAAAGATGTCATCTACTACTAGATTTCCAAAGCCCAACTCCATCTTTGGAGAGCCTCTTTGGGCAATTGTTAAGAGAACATGAAAATCACATATTTGAAAGACAATATTATAGAAAATATACTCTATAAACCTCAATCATGTACCTCAAGCATAGCACTATCCTAGCTAGGATCGACATTAGGTATGACCTCATATCTTCTTCCTTTGTTTAACATTTGGTTCATAGAGCCTACTCTTTCCACTTCTTCACATTTGATTTCATGGAGGGCTACTATGTCCTCTGGACACTCATTATTAAGGAATATCCAAACTTATTATGCATATCAAATGAAGGAAAAGAGAGAAAAATATCATGGCCTTTCCTTTTTGAAAAAAAAAATGTAGTGGGATTTGATATGACTTGATATTTGTATACTGCTTGATGATTGATGAAGTTTATGTATTCATGATGGAAAGAAAAAACCCTATATTTGTTTGGAGTAATATTTGTAAATGTGTAACTTCCTCTCTGCGACATAAAAACATCATTAATGAGATCATTGCTGGTGGAAATGAGTTCAATTTTCACATTGGCCCGACCTCCATTTATATCCGGAAAAATTTTTGCTCCAAAAACCCCCATCACTATCCCAAAAATAGTGAACCTAGTGAAGTGAAAATTGATGTCTTCATGGCCATTGCAACCATTGTGATCCACTGATACATATTCACCCATTTAAGATATATTCACCAAGTCAAGGAATATGAATATTTCCGCTGTAATTTTTCCATTCGATAATCTTAACATCAAATATAAAACTATCTCATTCATCTTCACATCAAATCCAAAATTGTCTCATTCATATTCATAGAGCCCTTGAAACAATATTTCAAAATTGTATCGAATCTGCACAAATATATTAAAAAATTTATTAATGTATTCTACCTGATTACCAATCAAAATGTTTAAAACTATACATCACAATTGAATTTGTATCTCATCACCATTGCACATAATTCACCTTCCTTCGTAGAATGCATATGGCTCATAGATCTTTTCCAGGTGCTTCAATTGCTATAACATATATTTTGTAGATAATCTTGATAACCCTGCTATCTGCAATATCACTATCAGTTTGCAATGATTCATTTTATGTATTTTTCTTTTTATAATTATGGTTAATCAATAATTCTTTAGATTAAATAATGAATCTACTCCTTAAACAAATATTATATTCAGAAATTATATGCAAAGTAAGATTTACATGAGTAAATTTATAATTTTTCAAATTCCACTTATATTCATGAAAATTTCAAGTAAGAAACACAGAGTATCATTACAACTTACATTGTTTGGTGAAATAACCATTGTGTCAAGAGCCTACCCATAATTCTCCATAGTATTAACGCATGATAAATTGCTTCAACAATTTTACTAGGTTTCCTTTGCGATCAAAGTAGGCAATACATTTAAAATGTTCAAATATTATTTTTAAAAATTCTTGAATTGTTATAGGATTTACCACCAAAGAAGTAACCTAATAAATTTTTATGCCATGCTTTCCTACGTGTTTGGCCATGGCTGCTAAAGTTGCATTCGCAACCTTGTCCGTCGATATCTGCAATTTGAATTCAACCAAAAAAAATAACACATTTAAGAGAAAAAGAATAATGGTTTTTTGGGTCGAAGTTTTGAAGACATATATGGAAGATTTGATCTCCCAAGAGAAATGAATAATGTAGGGAACCTCCAGAAAAATAAAATAAATATGATTTAAATAATTAAAAAATGTCAAATCTAAGTTTGGAACCATCCATGATATAGATGAAAAACATAATCTAATTAAACAAAATAATAAATGGAAATACTATAGAAAATCTAAAACTAATTATGAAATGATTTTTCACACTTTGTTAAGAGTTCCTCACCAGATATCTAGATTGTCCAAGAAGCAAGATAGTTGACCTTTTCCATAGTGTGCAACAAGTGGATCAATTATTATGCAAGCTGAATATTTGATTTAGCGCAACAAAAATGTGAGAATAATCGAGTTTTGGCTACATGGGGCATGGCCCAAGTTCAGAAGTGATTTAACCAAGAAAATCCTAATACTACTGGCCATGTCGGCAACAATCCTCGAAGTACGGGCTGAGGTTTCACCTGAAGTAGTATGGGAGGGTACTAGAACTAGGTTTCTACACCCTGGGGATGTCTGATATGGGGTGATGGTTACGTGATTCAACCTTCGCACTTACTAGGTTATGCACACTAGCGAGCTCCTTGCGTCCTATGGTACTACCTTCACACAACTCTAGCCACAGTGCGACCAATGTTAATTACCCAAGTCTCCCTTAATTAGGTTTTGTTTGCTAATTACTTAGGAGGTTTTCATATATAAGAATTCATATAAGTGCACGCATATAAATAGATACCATTAACGCATAACATCAAAATAGAGTTCTATGAAATAGATGCACAATATGCTAAATCAAATTAGCTTTATTAATAATCCTTTCAAGTTTAGTTCAATACAGACCCAACTCCGGCCTGCGCACTCAGCTGCAGGAGTCCGTGCACTCAGTTGTAGACTCTACTAGGCCTTTCCGCACTCATCTATAGAGCCTCCTCCTACTACTATGACCCAATACACTTTAGATCCACTTCTATCCTCTAACCATGCCTCCACATCTATCTAATACCTTCCTTTTCCCAAAACATTGTCCTTACACCTAGAGCCTCACTAGCAGGCTGACACAAATTTACATTGAATTACATTATTTTAGGGTGGACAACCCTATGACTCATCCTAGACTCTCGCACTTCGCGCATGCACTTCACAAGGTCTTTACATTACATTGACCAAAACTCGGGCTTTAAGCCCCCAAAAAATGCTACGGGGGGATCTGTTGCCCAACAGGCCCACAACACAATCACTGTGACCATCCCAAGTCACTGTGTGACAATCTTGGCACAAAGCCCTTCCAAATATGTCTGGGTTGCGCGAAGGTGTACAGTGGACTGATCTGCCATTTGTTGGATCTGTGCTACTCGCTCGATTGAATGCTCGTTGTCAAAGGCAAATAGCTGTCATAAAGCTTGCATCACTTTCATTTGCATGAGCTTTCCTTCAATGTCGGTAGTGATGATGAAGGCCTCAACAATCCAAGGTTGGACATGTGCTTTAAGTAATACCTTCTTTTGGTACGTGGCATCCACCTGTTCCTTCAACAACTTTGCTTGTTGTAGCTTCGCTAGCCACTGAGTCAGGATCACTGTCTACGCCATCCTGTGCACATTGTCATATTGCATTTGAATCTCCCACACCTCTGTTTCTAGTTGTTGTATGGTGGGGTCCTCATGTAAGGTAGTGAGGACCCCGAAGGATTCTTCCATAAGAGTTGTACAGGTCTGCACCACCTATTCTATTTCCTCCAACCCCTTTTGGATAACATTAGCATGTCATTCCTAAAATTCCGGGGGTGTGGACAACTGTGCCTTTAATCGCAGTTCAACAATCTACAGGTTGAGGTCCAACTGGATCATTGTTGCTTCATCCTTTGCCTCACTGAATCTAGTAGCCAATTTGTGGATCTGCACTCCTATTGGTAGGTCTATCGCAATTTCTAGCTCTAGGGCACGGAAACATGCTACCTCTATGATCTACTCGAGCTGCTGATTTTGTGCCAATGCTTCATCACGTTGTAGGCTAAGCTGCTTGATGTTGATTCACTGTTCACTGAGCATTTGCACTGTGAATCCTTCCCTAGCACAGAGTTCTGCTGTCGCTCCATCCTGTAGCTGGTATAATATATCTCGTGGAAGGGTATCCAAATTTATGCTAAGTCCCTTGATCTGGCACACTGTGGCTCTATCCTCCATGTTTTCTACTATGAGTTCTCCTTCCAGTAACACGACGGTGTTATCCATTTTGGCCTGCAACAATTGCTCTATTACCAATGTACCTGCAGCACCGTAGGTGACTACCGTTCCTTCTTATGGGGGTTGCACCAGAAGTCCCTATAGTTGTGCCCTAAGGGCCCCAACACATTTTGCTGCTCCATCATTTCTTTGTGGAGCATTTCCCTGGTGACCTCGTGAACAGTGTCATCGATGTCATATAGGTACCCTCTATTAGTGTAATAGATTCCCAATCTAGCTTGGAAGCTTTGGTCTTCTTCCGTGGCCCTGTTTGTTACGTACTACACGGCTGTTTCAGTTGTGTATATGTCGTGCTTAGGTCTGTCCCTTCTACCATGTCATCTATCCCCTGTCCTATGGTCAGGTCCGGGCCTCTTTCCTCCTATGTTGCAGTGGCCCCAAATACTACTGCTTCTTCCACAGCCTTGGTCTTCTCTACGGCAGCCTTCACTGCCTTGCAGGAAACCCTTACCTCCTTGGAGAACTGCTCTTTCCGATTTTGTTGTGCCAGCAGCTTGGCACCATCCTTCTATCTTTGTATCATTGTTTCATCCTGCACTGCCAGATTCGGGGCACGCCATTCAGGTGGCCATGAGTTGAGCACCGTGAAAATAGTGTAATCAATTGTGATGAAAGGGAGTTTTGTCCAATTCTACTCCGGATCCTTTTGCGCCTTGATATACACATTGTGCATATCTACCTTAAATTCTGCAAAGCTCCATAGACTGTCATACACCGTGGGAGATAGGCACAACCCTTTATTGATCCACATCTGGACGCGTGCCTCCATGAGTATCCAGAAGATCTTGGTCTCGCGGATTCGCGTGGCATCCTTTGTCACCTAGAGCAACGCATATTTTGTTACCTTTTGCAAGTACTGGTTAAGAGAAGGAAAGTTGAATGTCCTTAAGTAGTTCCCTTGCAACCAACAAGATGGATAAGAGCAACCACACATACTAGAAGGCCTTACCCTGCTCTTGGGCCTCTTTGCAGTTCGTCAGAAACTCCTCACCGAGGAACTGCACCCAGTTGAACTATACCCCCTCTATGCATTATTCAGCCAGCATGATGCCATTGTTGTTACCTCATTGTTGTGACATTTTCTCATCACTTTTCTTGCCAGAAGTTGGGTGGCTACGTGCACCGCATTGTCTTGAGTGTTAGTAATGACATAGCCCCTCTGCTTTTTCTCCAACTTGTATTTCTTCTTCATGGCTTCTATGAGCGCCAAGTCTCCACTTTTGCCACCTATTTCCATGGGGTCCCTTCCCATAGAGGGAAGCCAAGAAATCCTATAAATAAGGTCTACTGTGATGAGAATAGGCCCCTCTAGCCACAAGTACCCATCGTGCACTAGGCAAAGCAATTTCCTGATGACAAATATCGTGATTGGCACCCAGTGAAAGTGTGGAATCCATAGTAAGTGGAGTAGCCTAGCCTCCTCCACCCCGCACAACCATTTTCGTGGATGTAGCATTGTAATTGACCCATCCTTGCTTTGTTTAATGAGTTGGCTAGTCTCCAGATGTGGGAAATTTTCACTGTCCACGAGGTCCCAATCTTCAAATTTCATCGTGGGCACATAGCCCAAGACTGAACCCTCAAACAAGATTCCATCTGGGAGGAGTGGAGTTTCGAGTGCACTCTTAATGGCATACAAATCCTTGGGTACTTTTGCTTTCCCTCTCTGTGGAGGGACATATTTGGGCAGTTTTGCTGCGTCGCGCACTGGCTAAATGTCTTCCTCCATTTCTTCATCTGGTTCAATCTCTTCTACAAAGGCCTCGAGATCCTCCTACTCATCATTTGTCTTAATATTAACCATCTTTCCCTTGTTTTCCATAGATAGTTTACCAAATCACAGATTTCGCAGAGACATGCGGACTTGTCCTGCTGCCTGTGGATCCTTTTCAGGGCTCGGTGTCTGGGGAAATTTAGGAATTTTGGGTGCATCCCCCACTGGCAGTGTATGGCTCTGCACGTCTCCCTCAGCTATTGACATCACTATATTTAGGAAGTCCTGCATCTCTTTTGGAAATGTCTCAGACACTAAACTTGCTCTCAATGCCTCTAAATTTGTAAGGTCCATACCCAATTGATAGCACACCAACTGAATTCTCAAGACACCAAGGGTTGTTTGGTGGATAACCACCTGTGATTTATAGGCCTTTGTGAATTCAAATTTGACCATTTCCCCCCATTTAGCTCATTAATGTGATATTGGTAGTAGATCATCCCAAATCTAGTTCTGACTTCATGTATTAATTTCCCACCGACTGTTGCTCATTGTCTTAACTCGGACATCTTATCATGAACAATGTCACCAACAGTCACTTCCCAACTTTCCCGTGTAGCAACATAACCCCCCATGCGTGTGCATGGCCTCTGTGACATATTGATCCTACGAGCAACCTCCTTATCATGTCACTCCCATACAGACTCTTTTATAGTCTTGTGCTCTCTTTCAACTGCCTGGAGTGTTTAGATTGTGCTCTCTACGGATAGTCAGGTGGCCGCACCACCTGTACGAGGCTTCAATGCACCTTCTAGCCTAGTCCACAGGCACTCATCAACTTCCGTCACAACAGTCGGCATCATGCGTTGTTCCTTATGCGGTGCACTACCCTAGTTACTTTGTCTAGTAATGTGCGGTCACAACCATGGTAGCAGAGCCACAAATTCTTGACGGAAATCTTCTAATGCAATAGTAATTCGGCCCATATCTTGTCTTGTCATTCTTATTTATTGATGTTGAATGCTTGCGTGGATTTGCTTTCTAGTTCTTTGATTTCTGCACCCATTAACGTGATTTTCTTCCTCAGTCGTACCTAAACTTTGAGTTTGCGAAACTTAAGGTTCCCCTGTCGAATGGCTTCTTGAATATGCATATGTTCAACCTCACATGGATGCCTAAATCCTTTGTCCTGGTCCCCACGTATTGTTTCAACTATGTGAGGATTCCTTCCTCCCAAAACTATGGCGTCGACTTTGCTTTTCATCTTTGGGATCATCTCCACGCTCAGATTCTTGTACATGGCCCTAGAGGCCCATCGGACTGTTGGTACGTGCAAGTCCCAATTAGTTTGTCTAGCATGGTGAACCTTATTCAGGATCCTGCATAGCTTCTTGAATGCTTCTACATGGAACGTTTATGGTGTGCATCACTTTTCCTGTTGCTGCATCTGGTTCTGATTTTCAATCCTTAGTCTGGGTTGTGCTTGTGTGGACTGCACAACACACGTCTCCACCTAGCAACACTGGTGAGCATCCAAGCTGCTCTGTCCTGGCTACCTGACTCCTGGTCGAAGCTAGGGTCTTCTAAATTGTAGGCACATCATCCTTCTCCATTTGCACCAGTCCTCAAAGTTGCCTTAACGTGTACTCCACCATTATATGGGTGTTGCGCGTAGTGCCCATTTCAGTGCATCGAACCATTGCTGTTCCAGTACTACGCTTTCAAATTTTTCTAGGAATTCATCCACCATTGTCGCTCCATCATATGATGGCAATTGCCTTTCCTCTATTTTCATGTAGTGCAGTGATCTAATCATCATGTTGCAATTTAGCGTTGTCACTTCGTGTAACTGATTCTACCATCATTCTACTTCCTTATCTGAATCCAAAGCGTAGATGCTTTCACGCTTCCACAAGGTTCTCCCATTTGTAGATGGATTCACCCAATCCTGGTCTCGTGCAGTTATCTTGTAAATAAAATCTAGCTCATCGTCGCTTTCATCATCGCACACTAGTTCAGTGTAGCGTGCTCCTTTGGCTGGGTCTAGCAGGACTATTATGCATAGTGACTTTTTCCCAAATATCATCTTCTGCTTCTCCAAGTTGATGATTCCATTCATATCAGTGGCCCAGCCTATTCCTACTAACGCGGGAAAGGGATTGATGTCATCAACAATCTCTATCACTTCAAATTTCTTCTGTGTGCTCATGCCTTCAATATCAACTGTTACCCCTTACAACCTCCCCATGGAAAAAATATTCTATTGGTTCACCATTCATAGTTGAATAAGGGACCACTGTAAGGCAGGCTTGCCCATGTGTTCCCATGTTTGCTTCAGTAACACATTCGCGTCTGACCCCACGTCTAGGATTACCTTATCCATTTCATACTCATCAATCTGTGTAGTCAATCTCATCTCCCTTCTAGTGCGCAAGGCATGCTTTCCCAATTTCTAGACTACACGCGGTTCTCTTGACCCTGTGCACTTAGTGATCAACTCCTGTAGTCCCTTCATTGCCTTGTTGCTGCATAGCAGTTTCATGCATGTCTCCAGAAAGGTAGTAAGCATAGAAGGATCCATCCCTAGCTTTGGTTGATCCTTACTACCTGAAGTGGTGGCCTCCGTGAAGCTCTTCTTAGCTTCCATAAATGTCTCCTTTCCCTATTCTAAGTCAAACTTAGGTTCTTTTGTAGGAGCCTTGCGGACCCATGTATCTTCCTCAAGCTGCTTCCCCTTATCTCCTCCTGTGGTTGCACCACTTCTAAGTATCATGTTCACATTTGCATCTTCCTCGTGTAGTTCAAACCTCATCATTTGGATATTTCGAGTCAGAGGAGGCTGGAGTACCCCTTTTTCATGCATCTGTGTGATCAACGTAGGACAATCTATCATTTCATGATCAAACTAAGCATAGTACGAACATGATACACTCGTTGGGTTGGTGCAATCACGGGCATAGTTCCCTGGTCCTCCATAATTGTAACAAATTAACATTCGCAACCCCTTTCTAGTCCCATTCCTACTTGCCCTTGACCTCACCCTTGAAATCCAACATGCGCCATCCCTGCAGTTGGTTCAAGGGCTTTCATTTCTATCTGCATCCTATAGGCTAGGGTCTGATCCATCATTAGCTTGTAGGTATGACAAGTGCACTTGTCGTGACCTACCAACCTACAGAAATTACAAAACAATTGCTGGAAAGTCTTTGTATCCCTCTGCAACAAATGACAATTGTCCATTGTGAGTTTTCCTCCTATCTGATAGATTGTTGGGTTGTGTTATATTCTTTGGACCCTATATTAGGTTGGGCGAACCTACCTATGGTTTTTGGTCCATGGTTTTGGACGTGATGCTTTTCGGTCCATGGTATTGGATGCTTCGACATGTATAAATATGTATTGTAACATTGAAAGGAATATAATGAAAAATCAAGCTGGTAGTCTCCGTTTTGAGATGTAGTGGGAAATCTCTGTGTATATGTGTTTTATGTGTTATGCTCTCGCATTTTTATTTTTCCCGTGATTTAGAATTCGTATGCAGGTAATTTTTGTACGGGGTTAAAACCTAGATTTGGTATCAGAGTTGTTTTGTCTTCAAGGGGACGCCTTTGTTGCTGAGGGGTTTCGCTCGGGCTTGTGGTAGACCCTATTCAGTGGGAGATCTGCGAAATCAATTCTGGTGGTGAAAGAAGATGGCGAGCAGCAGAAAGATAGAGATTGAGAAGTTCAATGGTCAAAGTTTTGAGTTGTAGAAACTCAAGATGGAGGATCCGTTGGTGGATCAAGATCAATGGATCGTGGTAGATCCAGGTACTAAACCAACGGGAGTGACCGATGAAGAATGGAAGAAGTTGGATCGGAAGGCAAAGAGCACAATAGGATTGTGTGTCTCAGATTCAGTTTTGTTGAATGTATCAGGGGAAGCTACGGTGAAGGCTTTATGGGACAAGTTAGGGACTTTGTACCAATCTAAATCTCTAGTGAATAAACTGTTCCTGCGGAAAAAGCTGTATAACCCGAGGATGAAATATGGAGACTCAGTGATAGAGCATCTAAATGCATTTAATTCTGTGGTAAGTCAGTGATTATCTGTTGATATTAAAATTTCAGATGAAGATAAGTGCATCAGTTTGTTGTGTTCTCTACCAGACTCGTGGGATAGTCTGGTTATTGCAATAGGTAGCAATGCAACTGCTTTGCAGTTTGATGAAATAGTCTCAGCCTTGCTGACGGAGGAGATGAGACGGAAAAATATGGACAACCAGAATGGTGATGCATTGTCTGTACGAGGACGGTCCCAGAACAGAAACAAAAATAAGTCATCGAGTGGGAGATCTAAATCTAGAGGGAGATCTAAATCTCCAGGAAAACCTACAAAGGTGGTGTGCTGGAAATGCCGAAAGGAAGGGCACTTCAGAAGGGAGTGTAAATCTAAAGCTCCTGATAAAGGAAAGGGATCTGATGATGCTCCTTCTGCAGAGGCGAAAACCACCTCAGATGAAGGTGGGGAGGTGTACTTGGCTTCTTCAAGTACACATGTAGATCATGAGGCATGGTTGATTGACTCAGGTGCATCCTTTCACTTCACTCCCCATAGAGAGTGGTTCTGCGAGTATGAGAAATATGATGGTGGTGACTTCTTCTTAGGAGATGATAGGAAGGCTAGAATCATTGGTCGTGGAAAAGTAAAGTTGAAGTTGCAAGGTGGAAGGGTTAGAACCCTTCCGGGTGTTCTGCATATTCCTGCATTGGCCAGAAACCTGATTTCTGTAAGCAAGTTGGATGATGCAGGTGTAAAGACAGTGTCCGAGAAGGATACCTGCAAGATGGTTCGAGGAGCACTGGTATTGATGCGGGGAGTTCGGATTGGAACTCTGTACAAGCTGCAAGGTAGCACTGTTGTTGACGGGTGCAATAGTTCTATGGTTCCTGAAAATGGAGCAGAAAATCTAGCGGTCTCTAGAGAGAAGACCATGTTGTGGCATCAAAGGCTTGGACATATTGGGAGAAAGGCCTTCGAATACTTCATGGTAAAGGTATGGTAGAAGGTATGAGTAATAGCTCTCTGGATTTTGATTTCTGTGAAAATTGTGTATATGGGAAGCAGAATCGGGTGAGTTTCCCCTCTGGTGGTAAGAGGACGAAACAAATATTAGAGCTTGTGCACAGTGATGTGTTTGGACCTGTGAAAGTTCCATCACTGGGTAAGTCTGTGTACTATGTATCATTTATAGATGACTTCTCAAGGAATACATGGATATATTTCCTTAAGAAGAAATCTGAAGTATTTGACAGGTTTAAAGAATTTAAGGCTCGGGCGGAAAATCAGACAGAGAAGAAGATAAAGGTACTGAGCACAGATAATGGTGAAGAATTCTGCAGCAAGGAATTTGAAGAATTTTGTAAGAAGTGTGGTATAGCACGGCAGAAGACTACTCCATATACACCTCAGCAAAATGGAGTCGCAGAAAGAATGAACAAGACGTTGATGGAAAGGGCAAGAAGCATGCTCAGTGGTGCCGGGTTAGGACAAGAATTCTGGGCAGAGGCGGTGGATACTGCATGTTACTTGGTCAACAGGTCACCTTCATCAGCGTTGGAGGATAAGACTCCACAAGAAGTATGGACTGGTAAGAAACCCTCTCTTTCACATCTGAGGGTATTTGGATGTGATGCATATGTACATGTTCCAAAGGAGAAACGAACCAAGTTGGATAGTAAATCTGAAAAGTGCATCTTTATTGGGTATAAGGATGGTTTAAAGGGTTATAAGATTTGGAACCCAGTAACAAGGAAGGTTGTGTACAGTCGAGATGTGGTGTTCAGAGAGGTTAAAGATGTTATTAAACATGAAGTCCAACCAAAGGAACCTGTGAAGATAGAGTTTGAAATAAAGGAGGAAGAATCAGACTCTGTAGCAGAGGAGGAATCAAAAGATGAAGAGCCACAAACTCCGGCTGTGAGAAGATCAGTTCGAGAAAGAAGGCAGCTAGAAAGGTATAATCCATCTGCTTTCTGTTCAAATTTTGCTTTGTTTGTTATTGATGATGATCCCAGAACTGTGAAGGAAGTAGTGGATTCAGAGGATGGAAAACTCTGGAAGAGGCCATGGTTGATGAAATGGCATCTTTGCACAAAAATGAGGCTTGGGATCTGGTGGAGTTGCCGGCTGGAAGGAAACCCATTGGCAGCAAATGGGTGTTCAAGAAGAAGACAAATGCAGAAGGGAAGGTGGAGAAAAACAAAGCTCGGTTGGTAGCAAAAGGTTATTCCCAGGTGTCAGGAATTGATTTTGGTGATATTTTTTCTCCTGTTGCTAAGGTAACTTCTATTAG
>APFE031447336.1:0-22086 GCA_000404065.3 Pinus taeda | reverse complement strand
TGGAGGTTGTGGTAGAGGCAGAGTAGGAGGATGAGGTGGAGGAGGTGGTGGTGGGAGAGGAAGAGGAGGAGGAGGAGAAGGAAGAGCAGGAGGTGGTGTTGTTGGTGGAGGTTGAGGTGGTGGATGAGAAGGTGGAGGCGGTGGTGGTCTAGGAGGAGGTTGAGGTGGAGGAAGAGGAGTAGGAGGAAAAGGTTGAGGTTGTGGAGGAGGAGGAGAAGGAGGAGGACGAGGAAGGGGTGGTGGTGGAGGATGAGGTAGATGTGGAGATGGAGGAGAAGGAGGAGGAGTAGGAATTGGAGCACGAGGAGGAGTAGGAAGTGGAGCAGGAGGAGGAGGTGGTGGAGGTGGAGAATGAAGAGGAGGTAGAGGAGGTGGATGTGGATGTGGAGGTGGAGGTGGTGGAGGTGGAGGTGGTGGTGGAGTAGGAGTTGGTGGAGGTATATGTGGATTTGGAGTAGGAGATGGTCGGGGTATAGGTGGAAGTGGAGGAGGAGGAGGAGGAGTAGGAGGATGGTGAGAACGGTGTAGAGGAGGAGGAGGAGGAGGCAGTGGTGGAAGTGGGGGTGGAGGAAGAATGGAGGTGGAGGAAGAGTGGAGGTGGAGGAGGAGGTGAAGGTTTACATGCAGGTTTAGGTGGATGCGGAGTAGGACGAGGAGGAGTAGGAGGAGGAGGAGGAGAAGGACGAGGAGGAGGAGGAGGGGGTGGATGAGGTGGAGGTGGAGTTGTAGGTGGTGGTGAATAAGGAGGTGGAGGAGGAGGACAAGGAGGAGGGAGAGGTAGAGCTAAGGTGGAGGAGGAGGAGAAGAAGGTGGTCGAGGTGGTGGTGGTGGATGAGGAGGTGGAAGAGGAGGAGTAGCAGGAGGAGGCAGATGTAGAGGTGCTGTAGGAGGTGGAGTTAGACGAGGTGGATAAGTAGGTGGAAGAACAGGAGGAGGTAGAGGTAGAGGTGATGGAGATGGTAGAGGCGGAGGTGGTGGAGGTGGTAGAGGTGGAGGTGGTGGAGCAATAGGGTGTGGAGGTGGGGGAAGAGGAGATGGTGGAGGAGGAGGAGGAAGTGGTGGTGGTGGAGGAAGAGGAGGAGGAGGATGTGGTGGTTGAGAAGGTGGTGGTGGAGGTGGAGTTGGAGGAGGTGGTAGAAGACGAGGAGGAGGAGGAGAAGGCCATGAGGGAGGTGGAAGTGGAGGAGAGGAGGAGGAGGGGTGGATGTGGAGGAGGAGGAGGAGGTGGTCGAGGTGCACGATTAGATGGTGTAGGTGGAGGTGAAGGTATGCAAGTTAATTTAAGATTCATGTCTTCAATTCAAATATTAAATTGTCAGTCTCTTCTCCACTGTTGGAAATGAAAGATATAGTCTCATGAATCTAGAACATATCTCTTCACATTCATAATATCCTACTATTAAATGATAAGTAATTCATTTAGGAAACCCTAAACCCTAGACCTAAAACCCTAAACCCTAAAACCTAAACCCTAAACCCTAAACCCTCAAGCCTAAACCCTAAACGATAATTTTGATTTTAATATTTTAAAAAGTGCTTTGTAACTTTAATGTTATAAATCCTAAACCATAAATGCTAAACAATAAACCCTAAAACCTAAACCCTCAACCTGAAACCCTAAATCCCAAACCGTAAACCCTAAACACTAAGAATTTTATAGCATTTTAGAAAGTGTTATGTAACTTTTATTTAAGTGTTTATTAAAACAATTTATTAAAGTTTTATAAAACCTAAACCCTAAACCCCTAACCCCAAACCCTATATCATAATGTTTAAAACCTAAAACATAAACCCTAAAATCATTTACTAAGTTCTTATAAACTCTAAACCGTAAACTCCAAAACCTAAACAGTAAACCCTAAGCCCTAAATTAAAACCCTAAAAGCTAAGGATTTTATTACATTTGGAAAATTGTTTTGTAACTTTTGTTTAAGTTTTTACCAAAACCATTTACTAAATTTCTATAAACCCTAAATCCTTAATCCCTAAACCCTTATCCTTAAACCCCAAATCCAAAATCCTAAACCCTGAAAAATCCTAAACCCTAAAACAAAAGAACTTTATAACATTTTAAACCCCAATCCCTAAACACTAAGTATTTTATAGCATTTTAAAAATCGTTTGTAACTTTTTTAAGCATTTATTTAAAGAGCTTACTAAATTGTTATAAACTCTAAACCGTAAGTATTTTATTACAATTTAGCAAGCATTTTGTAACATTTTAAAGCCCTAAACCCTAAAATTTTTATAACATTTTAATAAGTGTTTTATAACTTTTTTGAAGTGTTTACTAACAACATTTGAAAAAGTGTTATAAACCCTAAATCCTAAAACCTACACCCTAAGCATTTTATAAAATTTTAACAATAGTTTTGTAACTTTTTTCAAAGTGTTTATTAAAAGAAGTTAGTAAAGTGTCCCTCAAACCTAAACCCTAATCATTTTACAACTTTTTAGCAAGTGTTATGTAAGTGTTTTCTAAGTGTTTATTAAAATAATTTATGAAGTGTTCCAAGACCTAAACACTAAACGCTAAACCCTAAACACTAAGCATTTTATAACATTATAAAAATGTTTTGTAACTCTTTTAAGTGTTTATAAAAACAATTTAAAAAATTCTTGTGAACCCTAAGCCCTAAACCTTAAATATTTTATAACATTTTAAACCCTAAGCCTAAACCCTAAGCATTCAATGACATTTTAACAAGCTTTTTGTAACTTTTTTTGAAGTGTTTATTAAAAGAATTTACTAAAATGTTATAAACCCTAAATCCTAAACTATAACCATTTTATAACATTTTAAACCCAAAACCATAAACTCTAAACCCTAAGTATTTTATAACATTTTAACCAACATTTTCTTACTTTTTTTAGTGTTTATTAAAACAATTTACTAAAGAGTTATAAAACATAAACCCCAAACCATGAGCATTTTATAGAATTTTAAATCCTAAATGCTAAAGCCTAAGAATTTTATTACATTTAACAAGTGTTTTTGAAACTTTTTTTGTGTTCTTAGTAAAAGAATATACCAAAGTGTTATAAATCCGAAACCATAAATCATAAACCTTATCCCTAAACACTAAGAATTTAAGAATATTTTTAAATACATTTTTGTAACATTTTTAAGTGTTTATTAAAATCATTTAATAAAGGGTTATAACCCTAAACCTTAAACCCTAAACCCTAAACCCTAAACCCTAAACACTAAACCCTAAACCCCAAACCCCAAACCCTAAACCCTAAACACTAAACCCTAAACCCCAAACCCCAAACCCTAAACCCTAAAACCAAGGCATTTTATGACCTATAAAAAATAATTTTGTAACTTTTATTTAAGTGTTTATTAAAAGAATTTACTAAGGTGTTATAAAACCTGAACTATAAACCCTAAACCCCAAACCCTAAACCCTAATCCCTAATAAATTAGTAACCCTTTAAAAAGTGGTTTGTAACCCTTTTATGTGTGTACTGAAAGCACTTAATAAAGTTTCATTAACCCTAAACACTAAACTCTAAACCCAAAAACATAAACCCTAAACCCTATAAACTAAACCCTAAACTATAGGCATTTTATAGCATTTTTAAAAGCATTTTTGTAACTTTTATTAAGCTTTTATTAAAAGAGTTTACTAAATCGTTAAAAACCTTACACGATATACCCTAAAACGTAAACCCCAAAATTGAAACCCTAAAACCCAAGCGCTAAACCCTAAACCACAAACCCCAAGAATTTTATAACAGTTTAAACCGTAAACCATAAAGAGAAAACCCTAAACCCCAAAACCTAAACCCTCAACCCTATATCCAAAACCCCAAACCCTACACCCTAAACCGTAAACCCTAACCACTTTATAGAATTTTACAAATTGTTTTGTAACTTTTATTTAAGTTTTTCTTAAAAGCATTTACCAAAATTTTGTAGACCCTAGACACTAAACCCTAAACTTAAATCCAAAACCCCAAACCCTAAAACCTAAATCCCAAACCCTAAACCCTAAACCCTAATCATTTTATAATATTTAAAAAAGTATTTTAACTTTTATTCAAGTGTTTTTTAAAAGCATTTGATAAAGTCTTATAATTCCTAAACCATAGCATCTAAACCCCAAATCATATACCTTAAATCATAAACCCTAAAACCTAAACCTTAAACCCTAAACCACAAAGTGTGAATGTTAAACCCTGAACCCTCAACATTTTATGACATTTTAAAAATCATTTTGTAATTTTTATTTAAGTGTTTATAAAAAGAATTTACTAAAGTGTTATAAACCCTCAACTATAAATTGTAAACTAGAGACCCTAGAACCTAAACCCTAAACTCTAAACCTGAAACACTTAACTCTAAACCCTAAACCCAAAACGTTAAACCCTAATAATTTTATAACATTTTAAAATCATATTATAACTTCTATTTATGTGTTTATTAAAATAACTTACTAAAGTGTTATAAACCCTAAACCCTAAACTCTAAACACCGAAACCCAAACCATAAACCCTAAATCCTAAACCCTAAGAATTTTATAACATCTTAAAAAAATATCGTGTGTTCGATCTGTATCTTTGACGGGGGAGCGTCAAACTGAATATCTTTGAAGGTCATTTGTTCGATCTATATCTCTGTTGAGAGAGAGTCAGATTGAATATATGAAGATCATGTGTTAGATCCACGGTCAACGCCCCTGTCACTTTATAACTCTACTTCCAATCAGGCTTCAGGTAAGCAGCCATTTCTGTCAATTCAAATTATCTTAACGTTCCATGCCTCTTCTTCTTTGAACTTTGTTTATAATATTTTTTTGCAATTATGGATATTGTTTATTTCGTTTACACATATGAAGCCAGGCCTCTGAAGATCGTGTGTTCGATCTCTATCTTTGTCATCTTTGTCGAGAGAGAGTCAGACTGAATATACGAATATCATGTGTTTGATCCACGCTCAACGCCCTTGTCACTTCATAACTCTACTTCCAATCAGGCTTCAGGTAAGTAGCCATTTCTGTCAATTCAAATTAGCTTAATATTCCACGCCTCTTCTTCTTCGATCTTTGTTTATAATTTTTTTCTGCAACTATGGATATCGTTTATTTTGTTTGCATATTTGAAGCCACGACTGTTCTTTGAGCCTTGCTTTAAAGTATGGTTTATAAAAACATTTTACAACTATGGTTAGCGTTTATAGACAATTTTCTTGCACAATGTAACTTGTTGTTTATAAATTTTTTGTACAACTATGGATATCGTTTAAGGATGTGTTTTTTATAAAAATTTTCTAGAGCTATGGATATCATTTGTTGTCTATAAAAATCTTCTACAGCTATGGATATCGATTTTGGATAATTTTGTTTGCACATTTTAAATGATAAACATTGGTTTATAATTATTTTTTTGCAACTATGGGATGTACTTATTGATAATTTTCACATATTGATACTTTTCATGTTTCATTATACATTTATTCAGACATTAAAATGTTTGAACACTTCGTCATCAAGATTCATCATCAATTACTATATCGGCCCAATCCTCGGCAGTGAACTTTGGTCTTATGGTTACCGAGATATCAATCATTGATACACGTAGCCCAAAATTATGAAGCAAAAAACATAGAAATTCTTGCAAGCATTCACCTCTTTCCTAGTTTGTTGAATGATGGATTGTAAATGTTCCTTGTATGGGTGATAAACTTTGATGCCTCATTTTTTTATCTATATTCTAATATGAAAATAGATTCAGCATAGATTTAGCTTTTTTTTTTATTGGAATTGGAATTTGGCACTCAGATTATATATTTTTGAAATTTTTAATACAAAAATGAATTCAACATTCTAAATTGTATTTTAAAATATAAAATTATGCTTAATATTTTCAAATATAGACATGTAGAAATATGTATATGTGGAAAATAGTCAAAGCTATTTTTTCTTTTTTGCCAAATAAAACACGAAAATGTTGTCCTCTTAAACTACACTCACATGGATTATTCAGTATTCACTTTTTTTGTTCACCACCCTTACAACTTTGATATTGAAAATCATAGGTGGCCACACATAATTTTAATCACCTTTTTCATAAATTTGTTAGTGAAATTGTGAAAATAGTATTTGACTTAAACTAGAAAACTAAATTAAATTTTACTAATTAAATTGTTGTGCTCATAATTCCTTATTTATATTGCAGTTTTTCATACATATTATTTGTTATATTATCATGTATATAATGATATCTCAGTTTTCTCAATAAGTATTATAAATAAAAAGAATGAAATGATATGCAATTTTATTTTGATTAAGCTTTTTGAGGAGGAAGAGGAGGAGGAGGAGGAGGAGGAGGAGGCGGAGTTCGAGGAGGTAGAGGAGAGGAGGAGGAGGAGGCATAGGAGGGGAGGAGGAGGAGCCGTAGGAGGGGAGGAGGAAGAGGCAGAGGCAATGATAATCATTGTTTTAAATATAATAAAGAAAATAAATACTTCTTGATTTTAATATCATACTAATTAATTTATAAAATAAATGTAATTATCAACATCATAATATTTATACTCAATCTTAATCACATGGAGAAAATAACGTTAATTCTAAAGTTCATAAGTTCATAATAAGTGCTTTGTGTGTAAACATGTCACTTTGTGTGTCAATGTATAATGTTTGTGGGTATGTGTGTGTTTGTGTGCACCGTATGTTTGTTGTGTTCATGTATGCATGTGAGTGATTGTGCCTCATTGGCAATGGATTATGTGGGTGCGCGTAAGTGGTTAGTCTCATGCCAATGATGGACCACTTTTGGGGTCATATAAGCTCTCACCTTCACGTGGTTGACCGTGTTAGTAGGGATTTCACATCTCCAAACCAAGAAGAGCTTTCTATATAGTGATTTTTAATTTATTTAAAACAAAACATTAACTTAAAAACATTAAAATTGTTACCTTAATAATATTTAAATAATATTTTTATTATCTAAAAAACATATCAGTATACCAACTTAATAAAATTGAATTAAATTAAAATAATTAATATATATATATTATATAAATAAATTTTAAAACCTAATATAGGTTCATCTACCAAACATTTTTTTTCCAACTATATTAATTATAAAAATAAATTAATATAATCTAATTATCATTATTTTATTATTTCCAAATTTTGAAGAAAAAAATATATAATTTTATATTTTATTTATTAATGGAATTATTAAATCATAATAATGAAATAATAAAATAAAATAGAATACTAGTTATTATGTTTTTTATTAAAATTTAAAATGTAATTAAGAATATATCTATATCAATGTAATTAAGAATACATATACATATATATAAACATTTAAATCAAATTAAAATAAAATAAACAAATTATAGTAAAAATAAACTTATCAAAATAAAATAATAATAAAAATATGGTATTAAGAATTAATTCATTTAGAATATAGCCTTTTTAAATGGTAAAATTAAATGAGCTTAGATCCATATTAATTTTGGGACTACAGAGTATCGAAGATCAATCTCTTTTCACTTTAAAAGAGGTTTACATCTCAAGGGATTTGATCCATCTCAGAACTTGGTAGATCCAGTGTTGAGATAACCAACTTAGTATGGTAGTGATGTTGTAAGATAATGTCCAAATAAATAAAATAAAATAAAAAATGAAAAGATCAATATATTGTAATGTAAACATTTTCACGGGAAAATAAATAAAAACATAAAAGTAAAAATAACAAAATAAGAATAAACTTACAGAACTAAAATAATCATAAAATAAATAAAAATGTGATAGTAAAAATAACAAAATAAAAATAAAATTATAAAACTAAAATGATCATAAAAATATGGTACTAAGAACTAATTCATTTGGAATATAGCCTATTTAAAGGGTGAAATTAATCGAGTCTAGATCCATTTTAACTCTCAAACTATAAAGCATAGAGAACAAATTTATTTTCATTCTAAAAGAAGGTTCCCATTTCAAGAAATTTGATCGATCTAGATCTTTAGTAGATTTGATATCAAAATAAAATTAATTATATTAATTTCCTACTTTCTCATTTTATCACATATTTTATAATTATAAAATACATTAATAGAACTTTAATAAATTTATTAAATAAATTTAATAAAAAATATAAATATATATCACTCATTATTATCATAGATTATACCCAATGAAAAATAATATTAGTAATATACTTTATCTTTATAAAATAGATTTCATTATTAAAACATATCACGATATAATATATATAAATTATAATATATTATATATAATATATATATATTATATATATAATATTTATTTAACTGCATTTAATATAATTAAATATCATATATCATTAAATATTAAAAAAACATTTCAAAATGCATTTAAAGTAAAATTTAAAATTTAAATAAAAATGATAATATATTATTTTATTTAAGACACATTATTATGAAATATAACTTTTAACATTAAAACATTTGAAAATAAAAGGAATATTTTTGTAATGGAATAAAATTATAATAAAATAAATACTAATTTCAAAATTGAGTTTTTTTTGGGGAGTAATTTTGATTTTGGAGTGATTTTGTTTTCGTATTTGTGGATTATATATAGAGTTAGAATAATTATCTTATCTTTAAAAAGATTAATATAAATAGTTAATTATCATTATTGATATGTAACTTGATAAGTTAAACCTTTAGGCATAAAACAAAAAGGGGAAATTTACACTACAACTTAAAGGTTGATATGATAAAGAGAAAAGAGGATTCACCTAGCTCACACCATCAAAGGGTCCTCGTGGTATGTCTAGAGTGAGTGGAAGAATGATTGGAACTAAATGTTTTTGGGATTTTAGATCAATTTTGTACTCTTGAGTGGAGACTCTGATCTCTAGGGTTTTGGCGATCTCTACAATGGTGGTTCTCTCCAAACAGCTACATACCTGCTAACACTGATGGCAACATGACTTTTCGATCCCAGCAAGACAGTTTTGAACCTCATGAATCCCCCTAGGGGGAGGGAGCAGTGCCTCCCCAATGGACGATGAAGAGCGAAAAAAGAATAAGGAAAGCGACAAATCAAAGGATCAGAGTGAGAACAACACCGATCTAAACTCACAAAAGGCAAAACACGATAACAAAGAACAACCCAAGGTGAGCCCGACAACATGAAAGCTCGTGGCTACTGAACGTCTCAAAGTAGTACTTTCAGGCCATCGAATCAATGCTCAGATACAGTATATGAGGGACCATGCTCTGATAGGCAAGTTCATAAGACTTTGGCGGACTGTGAAGGTGCTGCGTGCATGGATAATAGTGAAATGGAACCCAAAGTACATATCACCCTACAGCTGGGGCCTAAAGGGTTCTTCACAGCCATTTTTAACTCCGTAGAAGACTAGAATAGGATTCTAGATGGAGGGCCCTATTTCTTCAATGCCGCTAGCCTGTTTCTGAGAGGCTGGGTAGAGTGCTTCAACCTTGATAAGGAGGATCTTAGTTGGGCTCCAGTGTGGATTTGATTGTACTCACTTCTCGTGGAGTATTGGGATGAAATTTCTATACAAGAAATTGTTAGTGCTTTGGGCGAATTTATAAAAGTTGCAGAGGAAACAAAATTCCGAAGATATACCTCCTACGCACGAATCTGCGTCTACATGCACCTCAACAAGGCCCTTCCGGATGCGGCAAGTTTATTCCATGAACATGTGCCATTTAGGTGTAGAAGATTTCATGCCCTCGGTCATTTATTCAGGGACTGTCATTTATCACAAAAACCCTCATTCCGAGCTGGACCAGATATGACTAAGGCTGATGGCTTTACCAAAGTGGTGAGTCGAAGGAGAAGCCATAAGAAATCACCTTCAAATTCCAAAATTCCTTAACCCAGCTCATCCAATCCTTCAACGAGCAATAACTTTGAAGCATTAGCTCATTAAAATGACCCTAGATTTGAAATTCCTGCTCCCCTAGAGAAGGAGGCAACGAAGAACAAATAATCGAAGCATGTAGATTCCAAGTCACTCCAAGAAGATCCTCTGCCCAACGATACCTCCTCCTGAGATAAGCACAAGATCCTAGCATGGAATACTCAAGGAATGGAGGTAGACAACTTACAGTCTGATTCCAGAATATCAGAAGAACTAACAGAAGAATTAAATGAATCTCAACACATGGAGGAGGAACCCAAAAGTATACATATTGGGGAACTAGACATTTTGGGCCTAGAGCAGGCATGTAGAGCAAAACATTTTGACAAAATTCTAGACTGACAACTAGAGAATCTGGAGGAGGTTCTTTCATGGGCACAAAGGCAAAAGTCTTTAGGTATTCAGACTGGCAGCCCATGGGATGGGAGATTCATTACCAAAGATATCAAAAAGCGTGGAAGGAAAATAGACCTCCAACACACAATCATAATAGGAGAAATGTTAGTGGAGTCAGGTAGGTACTCCAAGCTAACAAAGTACTACAACTCCCTTCATAATCCTTCCCAATGAAGTTAATATCATGGAATATTAGAGGGCTCAATGGCCCAGGGAAAGGTAGACTACTTAAAAAGATGATTATGCAAGAAAAACCACAAATCCTTTTCTTGCAAGAAACCAAATGCAATTCAAGTGCTCTGGAAAGAATTGCAGCAAAAGTCTATCCAGGAGGTGTCACAGTTGTTGTGGATGTCTATGGGGCATCTGGAGGCCTTGAAATCTTATGGGACACCTGAGCTATTAGTCTCAACAACGTCCATGCAAGTAAGAATTTCATCCAAGAATTTTTTCACATCATAGGGAAAAATATACACAGGCTTTTAACCAATGTTTATTTCCCCCAGGACGCTATGCATAAAGCAGAAATCCTGAGCACCCTCTCAGCTATCAACACTGATAGGCTGAACCAATTATGGATTTTAGGGGGTGATTTCAACATGATTAGTAGGCTAGAAGAAAAAAGGGGAGTCAGGAAAAGAGGAAATCAGGAAGGGAAACCCCTTAAAGACTTTATTCAGAACAACTGGCTTATTGATCTGCCTTTCAATAATGGACTCTTTACTTGGAGCAACAAAAGAGCAGGGCTGCCTCAGATCGCCTCCTGTTTGGATATATTCTTGCTTTCAGACAATGCTATTCATATTGAAGGAGACTGTGGTGCTTCCATCTTGATTTATGCGAGATCTGATCACTGGCCAATCTCCCTTCAATGGACTCATCCTAGCAACACAATCTGAAGACCATTTCGATTCGAGGCTTTCTCGATGTCCCATCCAGATTTCAACAACTTAATTAACTCAGAATGGAACAATTTCTCCCCTCCAAGTGGTTCAAAGATGTTTCAATTTCAGCAGAAGCTCAAGCACCTCAAAGGCAAGATTAAACATTGGAATCACACTTCTTTTGGGAATTTTTTCTAGGCTCAAAATGTCCTCGATCAAGATATGAAACTTTTGCAGCAAAGGATTATCATTGAAGGCCATTCCGATGACCTGTAAGAATAGGAAAATGTTCTTGAGGCGCAAACCATAGAGAGGGCCAAACAGGAAGAAACATTATGGAGGTAAAAGTCAAGAATAAGATGGCTTAAGGATGGTGAAAAAAATAGAATTTTTTTTCATAGTACCACCATCCAATGCAGAATGCATAACAACATAACTCAAATTCAAAATGAGCAGGGGGCTAAGGTAGAAACACATGCAGAAATTGGAAGCGAAATACTAAACTATTTCAAGCAAGCGCATCAAGAGCCACATGGAGATAGATCACGAGCCATAAAAAAAATTACTTGAAATATTCCCAAAATTATTTCAGAGTAGCATAACCAAATTTTTCTCAGGCCTATAGACTTACAGGAGGTTGAAACGACAGATCATCAACTGAAAAAAGGGAAAGGACCAGGCCCAAATGGATTCACATCTAACATTTTCCACAATTTCTGGCAATTGATAAAAACGGAAGTTTGGCAGGTGGTTGAGGCATCAAGAACCTTAAGATGGATGTTTCCTGGATTGAATGCCACATTCATTGCCCTGGTTCCCAAGGATGATCAACCGAGTAGTCCTGACAAATACAGGCCTATTGCCCTATGCAACATAATCTACAAGATAGTCTCCAAAGTCATCACTTCCAGGCTCAAATTGCTGCTTCCTCTCATTATTTCGCCTGAGCAATCTGGATACGTTGAAGTTTGACAGATTACGGATGGTATCATACTAACTCATGAAATAATCCATTCCCTGAAGCAATCCAAGAAGCCAGGTATGCTCCTTAAGATAGAGCTTTCAAAGGCTTTTGATAGCTTAAGCTGGTTGTACATTAAAAAAAATCTAACTGCTTTTGGTTTTGCTCCTCCTTGGGTAAGATGGGTTATGAGTCTCTTATCCTTCTCCTTCTTTTCTATTCTGATTAATGGTATTCCCTCCTCTCCTTTTCATCTTCCTCAGGGAATTAGGCAGGGAGACCCTCTCTCACCATTCCTTTTCGTTATTATGGCAGAAGGATTGGGTCAAAGCATTAAATTAGCTCAACAATCTCAGCTCCTTAGAGGCTTGTCTCTTCGCAACTCTTCCGCCTTCACTCACTAGCAATTTGTTGATGACAACATGCTCTTTGGTCATCCTTCTATCCAGGAAGCTCGTTAGCTCAAATATTTACTGATGGACTTCTCGGATGCCTCAGGAGCTATGATCAATAAATCCAAATCCCAGATATTCTTTTTCCATACCCCTATTATTACCCAAGCAGCTATAGCCTACATTCTTGGATTTTCTATTTCCGTCCTTCTGTTCGAATATTTAGGAGCTCTTTAACTACCTCGGCCTTGAAGCATTCCTCATGGAAGATCCTCCTAGAAAAATTGGAGGCTCGCCTTTCCTTTTGGACACACAGAGCCCTAAATAGGGCGAGTCATCTAGTCCTTATTACATTCGTTCTTCATTCCATGCCGCTATACCTTTTCTCCATTCTCGCGGCTCCCAAATGGGTTCTCAAAGAAATCAAACATCTCCAAAGATCCTTTTTCTGGGGCAGCACAAGTCACAAACACAAATGGGCTCTTGTCAAATGGGATATAGTTTGTCCTCCAAAGAGCGGCAATGGTACTGGATTAAGGGATCCTTCTTATAACAATGAGGTCATGGGGGCCCATATTTCTTAGAAATGGCTTACTACGCCTCTCAACCCCTGGGCTACTCTCTGGATAGAAAAGTATGCAAGAAATCACCCAACAGAGGAATTAATATGAATGTTAGAAGTTAGCATGGGCTCCCTAATCTGGAATTCGTCCAAGCAACATAGAAGCCTCATTGAGCAGCATAGTTTCTGGGAAGTTAAGAACAACAACACTGCAAGATTTTGGGAAGATTCTTGGGAGCAGATGCCCAAGTTAAAGGACCTAATTTTTCATTTGCAACTTCTAGAGCACGACAGGCACACATATGACAAGGTTAAAAACTTTTGGAGTCCCTCTTCTTCTCATGGATATAGGCAATGGACCAAAGTGGATCAAGTTATAAGACACAGAACACCACAAGTTCAACAAACTCTTGACTCAGAATTAATGAAAATAATAATACAACTATCTAACGAAAGGGATATCCTTAGATGGGGATATGAAGAAAAAGGTACCTTTACTACAAGAGAAGCTTATAATATCATTATCAAGGAACATATGGTGAAAGACCCTCTCTGGAGAAAAGTCTGGGACCCTACCAACTGGCCAAAAATTTCCACCTTTCTCTGGCTCCTATGTCATAACAAGATCCTCACATGGGACAATTTGAGGAAGAGGAACTATCATGGGCCCTTTATCTGCCCTAACTATAGACAAGAGGAGGAATCTGTAAATCATCTCATGCACTCTTGTCATACCACCTGCAAGCTCTGGGAAAAGCTTAGTTTCCGATGCCAAAAGGAAGGAAGAATACATGGAGACATCATCGCCACAGTTCGTAACTGGGATCATAATCCTTATCAAAGAAAGATTTTAAATTTATTATGGAAGCTCATTCTGGGCTTCCTCATGTGGACCATCGAGAAGGAAAGAAATTGTATAATATTCAAGGATCACTCTGCACCTTTGGAGAATCTTTGGAAACTAATCTGCCAAAATATCAAGGAAACCATCTCACTCCATACCTAGAATCAGGAAGACCTTCCTACCATCCCCCAAGAACAAAACATTTGGGCTAATTGTAACCTTCAGTAGAATCAAGAACATGTTGTCAAATGAACAATTCCTTTGTTGGGTCGTTCACCTAAAAAGTGCCCCCCCCTCCCAAGCATACGTTCCAGCTAAACTTTGATGGAGCCTCGAAAGGTAATCCAAGTAATTCGGGCTTTGGAGGGATTTTCATAGACTATAAGGGTGATCCTCTTCTATCCTTCCTAGGATCAAAAGGATGGGATACCAATAATTAAACTCAATTGGAAGGTCTTTGGCAGGGTCTCATTCTAGCACATAATCAAGGATTCTTTCCACTTATCATAGAAGGCAATTCTCAGATCATCATAAATATGGTCTCCAAAATTATGCAAGGAACTCCCCCAAGTAAAGTGAGCAACAGCTGTAGAATGGCGAGAATTCTCGAGCTCATTGAATGTTGGCTCTCCTCTCACAGGTCGATCACTTTTAAGCACATCCTCCTGGAAGGAAATAAAGTAGTTGACTCACTTGCTAACCTTGGAGTTGAATGTGGATTGGATCTTCACACAGGATAAATTTCCAAATTAGCCTCTGAAACCCAACTCAACGAATACCAAAACCTGGTGAAGAATGAAAAGAAATAGGAAGGATAAGAGCACCCAGATGCGCGTGAATTAAATGTCAATTTCTGGAATTAATTAAGGGCACAAGAGCTCGTTTGTGCCAGCTGTAGAAGAGCATTGTTCTCCATTCTCAAATCTGGCTCAAGCTGGCTCACTTAAGGAAAGAGTGATTCTACCTGAAGATTCACTTAAGTGCTCACTCTGTCTGAGGCAAGGCTATTGCTGATATAATCATGGCAAATACGACTCTCCATCCCATTATTTACTCCCCGTCTTGTTGCCTTTTCCCGTCCCTTGTAGCATTTCTCTGTAGGTCTCTCTCGGCTTCTACCTTGAGTGGGTCACTCTCGGTGGCTCTTGTGGTTGGAATTTTGCTTCCCTCTTTCCATTCTCAAGCCTGTTCTTTGGACTTTGCTCGAATTCTCTTGGTGCTATCTCGTCTCCCCTCCAAAGATTCCTATTTTTCTGAGCTTTCCCTCTGTGGCCTCACCATGGTCCGTGAACGCATGAGAAGCCACCATGGAGGAAGCCGTGGTGGTTGTGGGCATTCTCAGATTGCTCACTCTGTCGATCAACCCCCGCCCCCTACTACTCAGCCCTTATCTCAGATGAATTTTCCTCCTCTCAGCCCATCCTGCAGGCCTTTGCCGCATAATGCTTTTCAGTCTACTCATTTTAAGTTTCAGAGTAGCCTAAACAGGCCCATTATCATGGCCAATATCACTATTATCTTTTCTGAAGAAGAGGCTCTGCCTCAAGCCACAACATGAAATTTGGTTGATCTTTCTCATGGTGGTCATAGAAGAGTGGGCAACCATGGCATTGAGCAGAATTTGGAAGATAAAGGCAAGGTGGAAGGGTGCTTTGAGCAACATGATGAGGGTGGTTCTCTTGGTGACACTCAACCACCAGGTGGCAGCTCTCATGGAGCCTACGTCTCGATGGCCATTGCAGGTAGCTCCAGCAACACCCATCCCTCGTCAATTCCTCCAGGCGGCAGTGGTGCTGGTGACATGGCTAGGGATGAAGAAATGTGGTATGGCAATGCATGCCCGGCTATGGAGGAGCTTCCAGACCAGGACATGGAAATGTGGTGCCACCTGGACAATGTCGTTTCCTCCCAGTTTCTTTCTAGTGGTTCTTTTGGTTAAAGTTCAGGCGGTTTTAGGATGGCGGTTTTGGTTTACCCTTGACAGATGGGTAGCTTGTTTCTTTTTTCCTGGTGGGGCAGTAGCTTGTAGCTCTTTTGTAGATTTGGTTTGCATCTTTGTTTCTTGTTTCTAGTCTTGACAGTTTCAGGTTCCTATGATCTTATCGTTGTATTCCGCTTCCAATTTTTGGCTCCTTGTTTTCTGTAACTGGTTCTCCCATCCTTGGGACAATTTTGCTACATTGAATGCTCTCAAATGCTCTTTCCTGAGGCTTCAACTTCTTTGTAAAATTATTTTGATTTTCCTTTAATAGATTTAGCCTTTACCGAGAAAATAAAATATGATAAAAAGAAATAATCACAAGAGATTAGGGTTTGAACTCCATCTCCTACATGAAGAGAAGATGTAAACTATTTTCCACCTATTTTAATTTTTTTTAAATGAGATGCCACATAGAAACATTTGATGGAAAAGAATAGCAAGGTGGCACACCTCAAAGGTTTGAATGACATGTATATAGAGCGATGCAAAATATTTGTATAACACACATAACCCCCTAACGTCATATTAGGGTTGTGGATTGTAATCATACTTCTCCTTAAAGGTTAATTACAAATGTGGGGTCAAAGTCTTATTTCTCTCATAACCTTAAATCAAATTTGATACAACTATCATCTTTGGCTCATCAAGAGCTTTCACAGAATATAAATTTCATCTAAATTTAAGCTCTTGGCATAAAGTCTCTGAACTTTAACACTTTTAAAGGTCAATTTCTTTATTTTTACAACCACGTGGAAATTCCTAGACATGTATCTAGGTCCAAGTTTGTTGGATTCATTCTATACTCAAGCCTTTCCATATTGGTGATTTGTGCATTTTCCAAAACCTTAGCATTCTGATATGTCAATATACTGATGAAACAACTTAACAATATCTTAATATTCAGAAAACTTTCTAATACACTAATACAATGTTAAATCCATCGAATGTTAATAGAAAAATTCAAAATGGATTATCAAATATTCAACAAAAACGTTATACCTACAAACCCTCACAAAACATTGATAGGTCTCTAGACATGGGGCCATATTGACACACGACCTCAAAACTTTGTCACCCAATCATAGCTTCCCACATGGAAAATGATGAAATCTTTCACACATGGCATGTTTAAGATGTATATCAAATTATCAAGGTAATAATTATTTCCAATATGCAATCCTCCCAAAGTTTTGATATCTTGATATGTCTATATGATAGCTTGGCATGTCACATCAATCAATAATGATCAATCACCACCTAGCACATTGGATAAGAGGACATTTCCTCTTCCATGTGGCAGTCTTGATGTGTTCCACATGCCACTCATATTCTCAAGGTTGGCATGTAAAAAAGGCTAGATGTAGGTGACAAATGTCATACACATGGGATCCCCATGTCATCAAATCAATACATCACCCCTCAATTCTCCTAACACATGATACTCTTGTTAGTCTAATGTTTTGAGGTTCCAAATTTTTAGTGCCACCACATTGTGCTCCTTGTTAATACATAAAATGCTTCTGACTAACAATTGTTTCTTAGGGCCATTCCAAACAAGGATTTTTCATAATGATTAACTTCCATTTCCTCGAGGGCTTGATATGTTGATATTTCAACTATCACCTTATGGCCATCTCTCTCTTAACATTCTCATAAGTCCATTTGACTAGGGTTAAGGACAACATTAGTGAAATCCCAAATTTTGAATACTCTAACATGTCAATGAGGAATACCATCTTGAATCTTCCAAATAGTTTCATTCTAAGGGGTGCATTCCCAAAATTCTCTTAATAGCTTGTGTTACAGGGGTCAACCCACAAAATTTCATTTTTAGTAAAAACCAAGGCTTAAACCCAAGATCCCCTAGCCACTTAAGTTTTTTCGTATGATTTCCTTTAGATTAATATTTATTTGGTGAACTTTTACAAACTAAATATTAGATTCTATTTCTTTTTTAATCTCTCCTTTCTCATCAGGGCCTCTACTCTTGCTTTCCAGTGCCATCATTAACAAAACCTTCTAATCCTCACATCAAGAAGAATGAGATCATCCAAGGAATCCTAACATTTTTTTATTTCAAACCATAGGGAATAATGATTTAATGAAAATATTAATAATAACTAGGACCACCAACCTATTATCTCTTCCCCTTTGGAAACACACCATATACATCACAAAAAGTTATAAATTATTACAAACAGGCATGTAAAATATCACAATCAGGAACATCCAAGGATACCCTATCAATTTATGAACATAAAACACATAATGATCTCATATATATGAAAGGATCCTATTTCACATAAAATTCATATTCATAAAGGAATACATTTCAACATTTAGGACAATTATGTTAACTACTCAATGCACTGATCATGCATCATGCATATTCATTAAAATTGTACAAAAACTCTACCTACCATTTCACACATACACAATGAATCCAAAATAATATTTAAATACGAAGTGTTGAGAAAATATTACAATTCATTTACGAGAAAGGAATACACTTATCTATTCCTCTTAAAATTGTTGGAAATCGAATAAGGAATTACCACTCTCCACCAAATCATAGGTAATTTAAACTACACTACAAATTTCTTAAAACTAT
This sequence comes from Pinus taeda, assembly GCA_000404065.3. NCBI lineage: Eukaryota > Viridiplantae > Streptophyta > Pinopsida > Pinales > Pinaceae > Pinus > Pinus taeda. Next base: position 3,549 of record APFE031447336.1, on the reverse strand, counting down.
CCACCTCCTGACCATATCCAATGTATAATGGATGGTTCACTTATTGCATAACAACAAAGAGTGTACTTCAATGTATAGAGTATGAACGAAAATTTCCTTCATTGGCTAGGAAATAGGAATGCCACTATGCAGGCAATAACTTTAGGTTGATCAAACTACAAATTTCACAACATAGAATGAAATTTATTCCCACTTTCGATAATCCCTAATATAATCCTTCTTCTAGTGCTTCACATGCATAAACCCAACCAAATAGTTTGTTTCTTTCCATTTTACTAGATTCAAGCAGAGGAATCTCTCTTTCATATCCTCATCTAACACATTTCAGGATTGGACTTTGTGGTGTAGCTTCAAAATATCTAGTTCACAAGTGTATGGCTTACAATCATTTTGGATTTACAGAAATTCAAGTCTCATTTCTTTTTCTAATGTCTCTAGTGACTATAATGCTCCAAACTCAAACTCTTGGAATTACAAAACTAGCTTCCTTCCCCTCACGAGTACTACCTCATGTATGAGAGGTTTAGGGTCCCCTTCTCGGGCTGAAGGGTCAACAAGGAATTCATTGTAAGGTGTGCAACCCATCTTTGGGTATTTCGGTACCTCCTCTCCCCATTCCTATCATAGTTTCTTATTCGTTGGTAGTTCAACTAGAACATCAGGGGTCATGAACATTAATTTCAAAGAATATAGGAAACATCCCAATCCCTCATATAAGATTTATAATCAATCTATACTTGTCCTATGATTCAACTTTAGCAATTTATAATTCTATTAGTAAAATATTTGCATCAAATAGTTGAGCAATTTGTCCATGTCGGCTCTCCAACATTGTCATCTTTCAATTATATTATGAAAAGTTGGAATTGGAAAAAATGATGCTACATCCCCATCCTCCTTAAAGAAAATTTGTCCTCGGTGTTCTACTATCTGTAGAACCAAAATTATACATAAAACCAAAATGGGTATGCCTTCTACATGATATCCTCTAGTTGCCATGTTGCATAACCTAGTCCAAAGTTCTTCCATTACACCTTGACTTACATGGAGTGTGGTCGTTGTCTTTTTTGAGTATCCATTGTGGTTTTGGATAGAATTCTCCTTTATATTACATTTGTATCAAAGTCTAATCAATAATAAGGTTAACAACATCTATACATATTTTAAGTAAAGATATATAAAACACATCATGTTCCTTCATTGTGGGAGGAATGGTGAGTTTGTATGCTATTGGCCCCACTCTCTTCAATATTTGAAATGGTTCATAGTATCTTTGTGTTAAGATGGCACACAATGTCACTCTTAAGGAACTTTTGTTTTCTCTAATTTGGAGATACACATTATCTCCTATTCAAAATTCCATATGTGCTATATTTTTTCTACATAACTCCTATGTTGGACTTCTGCGACCTTCAATCTTTTCCATACGCTAGATACTTCCTATTCCATTTCATTTAACATATCTAGCCTAAGTGTGATTCTATCCACTAGATTACCCTAGTTGATTGGGATATTGCACTTCCTACCATATAGCGCTTCGAAAGGGCTCATCTTTAATAGTTCCTTATAGCCAATAATATAAGAGAATTCCACCAAAGTAAAAAAATATTCCCATCTCTTAGGTTGATGTGTAACATACATATTGAGTATGTTTTCTAATGTTATATTTACTCCTTCTATTTTTCCATAACTTTGAGGGTGATAGGATGTGTTTAATGTTGGTAGGGTTTCAAATATTGTAAATAAAGAATTCCAAAATTTAAGGTAAGCTTGGCATATTTATTATATATGATCTTCTTAGACATGTTGGACAATATGAAAATATTCTTCATAAAAATATGGAAATACCAATTTCCTTATAGGAAGAGTTTAGACGTCACTTTCCCTACTTAGATTATCCACTATAACCATGATCACACCATATTTCTTGGTGGTTCTTGGTAATCCACTGATGAAGTCCATTGATATCACTTCCCACTTCCCTTATAGAATTGGTATTGGATTCAACCATCCTATTAAATAGTTGCATTCTACTTTAACTTGATGTAATTATTATCAATATTTTCAATAATATCTTTCTTCATCCTTGGCTAACAACATATTTTTTGGTATATTTTATCATCTTTTGATATCCTAGGTGACTTCTGTGTGGTCTTGTGCGAAACTCATCCATGCCAATCATATTATTTATGGATCACCTACCCTTGTATTGTAATAATGCATCTCTAAGTACCTAATAATTTTCTCCCATTCGACCCTTCAGCTCTTGCTATGGGAATTTACTTACATGTTGAAAATACTCATCTTGCTATGTCAACTCTTTTATTCTTTCCTTAATACCTATATCACATGTACTCATGGTTTCCATGTATATCACTTGCATAGCTCTATTGAATGTATCGACCACTTGATTATCTTCACTTTTGATGTGTTCAATCTCTAAATAAAACTTGATAATAAGTTCCATCCACCTTACTTTCCTAGAAGTCATTTTCTCTTTCACAAACAAATACCCCAATGTTGGGAGGAAAAATTACTTTGAGACTATCCTAGTGTTCGACTAAGGGTGCCAACAAAAGGTTCACGTAGTCTAGCACTTTGCCAACATTTTCACTCCTTCAAGAAGAAGAAGAGTCTCAGTCGAGGCAAACCAGAACCATAGAAGGATAAAGGGGATATAGATTTGATTAATTATGCGACTTGTGCAACTACTACAACATCCATTCTTAACCATTCACGATATATATATTCAATAGGAATTTAAATATGTGCATAAAATTTTAAAAGGGGCCCATAAATTATACCACTAATTTCCAGAATTCCTATCTTCCTTATATTATTAGTCAAAAGAGAATAATTTCATTACATTCATCATAATTACAACTTGTGGCAATTACACACTTTCATGCGGTATAAAAATCCACATAAAAGACATTAACAAAACATTAGAAGCCCACATCTCAGAAACTAGATAACTCTAAATGCTTGACACCGTCTATTCTCCTAGCTCGATCTAAAATTTGAAGCACTCTCTAAATTTTTTCCTCACTACATTATGGATTCTTTTATAGCCACGCTCACTTCCTTGATCCATGGTTTTTCAGTATCTAGGGCCATAATTTTCCTTTTCTATTTACTGTGTCAAAATCGGATCCTAGTTCTTCAACACGCTCCCTTATTTTCCATTATGTGGGTTCTGAGCCATGTTATTGCCAATTTTTTTTCTGATGTTTCATTTCCAGCATTTGGATCCAAAATTTCCTTCAAAACTATTATTCCTTCAAAAATTCGAAGGATCCAACATGCGGCAACCACATCCTATTGAGTCACCCTCAAGTCAATGTATTTCTATTTTGCTTCTAAATCTATGGTAGGTTGGATTCCAATAGCTTTATTTGTAGTACCTTCAAATGAAGGACTATCTTCGGAATAGTATGAAGTGTGGACTCCTCCGGACTTGTCAATTCAGAAACACAACAGTTCCATAAGTCCATAAGTGTGGAAACCTTGCCTTAGAACTCAATGACAGCATGCTCACTAAGATCATTG
>APFE031447333.1:209245-220251 GCA_000404065.3 Pinus taeda | reverse complement strand
TTGGGAATTTGTCAAACCTGTTCCAGCATCTGCCATCTTAACTCTATATAGGTAAAGAAGAGATACTGACTGTAAAATAAAAAACAAGCAAAAACTTTCACTGCTGGAAAAAATCTACTGAATAAGCTTCTTACAGCTCCTACAGTGAAAAACAAACTCTGTTTTTTGACTCACTGAGTGCCTAGACTAGCTCTGATACCATGTTGGAATTTTCTGCTAAATTCCATAACAAACAGACAACACAAAAATGCTCTGTTTCTGTGCAGAAAACTGATAATCTTGTTTTCTTAACTTGGTGTTGCAGCAACAGGATTCGGTGTTGCAGCAACAGAGAGTTGGTGTTGCAGCAACAGGAATTTGGTGTTGCAGCAACGCTGATCGTGGTGTTGCAGCAACGCGATTTTTGACGCTAAATCACTTTAAGAAAATTGACGCATTGGTGTTACAGCAACTAAAATAGTTGGCGTCAAAATCACTTATAAACTTACAGTGAGACAATTGACGCTTGGTGTAACAGCGACTAAAACAAGTGGCGTCAAATCACTAATAGACTTACAGAGTAAAATCAAAGTGTTTTTGACACTTGGTGTAATAGCAACTGAAAATCAGCAAAATAGTAAACTTGTATTCATAAACAGAAAACAAAACTGATACAATAAACTTAGTTGTTATAAGAGGAACACTTTAGTTCCAGAAATCGATTTTCTTTATCTCAGAAAATCGCAGGTTCAGCACTGCTGTGCATTTACAGAAGAGACTCTATTCAGTCTTCTAACCTTCTCTCTTTTCTCTCAGAGTACAAAACAGAACTGCTGTTCTAAATCTCTCTTGCACTCACACAGAAAACATAACTGCTGTTCTTTTCTGCTTACACCTTAAAAACAGAACTGCTGTTTGATGTATATATAAGAAAATAAATATCTGAGTTAAACTATAAACTAAGCAAAATATCTGCTGATATTTATCTGCGTATTTATTGCAGAAGAGGTGGTGATGACTTTCTCACTTGAAAACAAGTCGGTTGCAGGGGAATTAATTTCTACACATTTAATGCTCATTTAAAGTGCAAAAATATCTGAAAACTTTGTTGCTTCGGAATAATCTGCAATCACTGCTGAAGATCAGATCTTTGTTCAGCATTTATTGGATACAGTTGGAATTAAATTCCAACAGAGATCATTTTCATATGCTAATTTAGTTTAAATGGATTTTCATGTCACAATGACTATAGATGGGCAAGAACCAATTTGGTGGCAAAAATTTCACCAAAATTTACTGAATAACACACGAGGTTACCGGTTAGAATTGGTGTACTCTAAGGATATAATAATTTCAAATCTAACTTTCTTAAATTCACCTGCATGGAACTTACACCCAGTTTACAGCGGGTATGTAAACCTATCATTACTATATACAATTAGAAATTCTTTATGTTGTCCAGTTATGCATAAGGTTTGACCGTTGCATCTGACTTTGGTTGTTTAAATGTTCAGCAATATCCGTATTCAACATGTGACTATCCTTGCACCAGTTGACTCACCAAACACTCATGGAATTTATCCGGGTTAGTTTTAATGTTTGCTACTAATATATCTTTTTTTACTTTATATTATATCAATATCGAGGTATTTTTAAAAAATGCACGTGATGTATGTGGTCATTGTTGTGAGTTGATATCATATATATAATTTTTTATTTTATTTTTTTTTGTTTCTCAATTATAAAGCTCTATTATAAAATGGTGGAGAAAATTGAACTGGTGAACTCTTAATAATAGAGATAATAAAAGTGATTTAACAATATGACCAAATTAATTGGTTTTTCTTTCCGTATATAGATTCTTGTTGATATGTGCTTATTGAAAACTGCTATATAGTCTTGGGTGATGATATAATTGCAATAAAAGGTGGGTGGGATGAATATGGAATCTCTGTTGGCATGGCCAGTCAACATATTGTCATCCATCGTCTTGTTGGTATATCACCACAAGTGCTGTAATTGCACTAGGCAGTGAAATGTTAGGTGGAATTCAAGGTGTTCGAGCAGAAGATATCCATGCCATCAATTCAGAAGCAGGCCTCAGAATTAAGACGGTCCAAGGAAGAGGTGCGTTTGTGAGAGATATATTTGTGAATGGAATGACTATGGTGAATATGAGGTGGGAATTTGCAATGCCTGGTTCCTATGGTTCGCGCCCGCACCCTGATGACAAATATGATCCAAATGCTATTCCTATAGTAGAAAGGATCAGTTACAACAATATAGTAGCAACAAATGTAAGTGTGGTAGGGAAATTGGAGGGCATTACTAAGGCTCCACTCAAAGACATTTGTCTCTCACATGTTACTATAACTGTGGCCAAGTCCAAAAATGATTCATGGAACTGCACTTATATTCATTGCTTCTCAAATGTTGTATCTCCACAGCCATGTAGCCTACTCTAAGAAAAAACAGCAACAGGTAATGTGTTTTGTCCCAGTCCTCAAAAACTTGATACCACAGAAGAGAATAAATTACAACATTGTTCTTATAGCGGTAGTCGTTAATAGGTTCCATAACTATGTACCACTATATCCAGGTCGTTATTTGTTCTGTTTCTTCATCCGTTAGTTAATCTCAGTTATAAATTATGACAGGTAAATGAGGCTGAGAATGGAAACATCTTCCTCTTCATTCGATTGTAAGAGGTTTTTGAAATCTTTGTCAAACATTTTTTCGTCATTTTTCGCTGAAAAGCATATTTTATTATTTATTAACGTTAAAACGGATTAAGAAAACCTTAATCTGTGGAATGATAAACACTCTTTGCAATTTACGCCTTGAAACCCTTTGTCAGTTAGCCAGTTGTCTCTTACAGTGGCACAAATCCATGTGAACGCTTATTTATCGAGATATATGAAATTTAAGAAAAACCTAAGAATTGAGCGCAAAAACATTGAGATTGCTAATTTATTCTTTTTGGCACGACACATACAAATGATAAACATGAATCTAAGAGTGTTAGACACGAAAATCTTCATATCTTTAAGTGTGAAGATCATTTCTATTTTCTTTTAGGGAAGAAAAAACACGTTATTTATTGTTAATTATTATTATGGTATATATATATTTTAAACCTTTCTAAATTAATCAATTAAATTTGAAATAAAGCTAGAGACTTAAAGAATACAATGAATATAAATTTGGAAAAGAATAATGGTTATCTTTTTATTATTATTATAATTATGATGAATGTTTATGAATTCGAATTATGATATTTTTTTTTTTGAAATTTTAGTAAATATTTTATCTTTTTTCCATATAAATTATTATTATATTAATTTTAATAAGATATTTTATATATAGATTGTTTGGCTTTTTATTTTAAAATCAATTTATTAAAATTTAAAATTTTAATTATCCATTAAGTTAATAATAATAATAATAACAACAACAATAACAACAACATCTTCTTAATTTAAATTATAAACTTAATAGTATATAAACGAATAACATTATTTTAATACTATAACAATTAATAATATTTAAAAATATTTTATTAATATTATATTAATAATTCTAATAACATTAATAACAATCATTTTTTTTTTTTAATTAATTATATTTGTTATTAATCTTTTATAATTTAATTATAAATAATTTATAATTGATATTGAACATTCATTTAAGCTTAGATTAATATATTAATATTAATTAGTATAAATAAATGACCTTAAATTAATTATTAATTAATTAATACTACTTAATAAATTAATAAAAGTTATTAATAAATTAATAAAATTGAATATAGTCAACCATAATTGAATGCGGCTAAACATGCTTAATTATGTTCAACCATGGTCAATCAATGTAAACCATCTACCATGATCAACGATGTTTAACAATGATCTTCCATGGTCAAGCATGCTCCACCATCATCAACCATGGTCATAATGGTTAATCATTGTCTCTACAGTGAACCATGATCAACGTTGGTTAATCATGTTTGAATATGGTCGACCATGGTCATCCATGATCAACCATGGTCAACGAAGGTCAACCATGATTAACCATGGTTGAATTTCACCAACCATCATCAACCTTGATTAAAGTCTCTTTGATCATGATGATGGTCAAGCATGGACAACAATAGGCAATCATGGTCAACCATGCCTTATAAAATTAAACATGGTCAACCATGGTCGAGCGTCGTATTGTGAAAAAGATTGTCTCGATATGAAAATCAACCATGGTCCCACATCGCATTGTGACAATGATTGTCTCAATATGAAAATCAATTGTGGTCAATCATGTTTATTTTAGTGTTTATAATAGTTATCCTAAGGTTTATATGCCTTAGGTTTATAATATTAGTCCCTTGGGTTTGGGTTTATGATATTAGTCCCTTGGGTTCATAATCCCTTTGGGGTTTAGTATTAATCCATTGGTTTTATTATTCTCTTGGGTTTATAATATCAATCCCTTGGGTTTACTATTCTCTTAGGTTTATAATATCAATCATGGTCAACCATGGCCAATCATAGACAACCATGGCCAATCATGGTCAACCATGGCCGAATGTCGCATTGTGACAAGGATTTTCTCAATATGAAAATCAACTGTGGTCAACCACGTTTACTTTAGTGTTTATAATATTTATCTTAGGGTTTATATACCTCGAGTTTATAATATTAATCCGTTGAGTTTAATATTATTCCCTTGGGTTCATAATCCCCTAGGGTATTAGTATTAATCCCTTGGGTTTTTATTCCCTTGGGTTTATAATATCAATCCCTTAGGTTTATTATTCCCTTGGGTTCATAATAGTAATCATGGTCAATTATAGCTAACCATGGTCAACCATGGTCATTATGACAAAAATTGTCTCCATATGAAAATCATGGACAATCATGGTCAACCATGGACAATCAAGGTCAACCATGGTTAGCCATGGTTGATCATGGTCAACCATGTTTTATAGGATCAAACATGGTCAAACAAGGTCAACAATGGTCGAATGTCACATTCTGACAAAGATTGTCTTGATATAAAAATCAACCATGGTCCAACGTCGCGTTGAGACAAAGATTGTCCCGATATGAAAATAAACCATTGTCAACCATGGTCCAACGTCTCATTTTGATTAGAATTGTCTCATTATGAAAATCAACCATGATCAACCATGTTCATTTTAGTGTTTATAATATTTATCTTAAGGTTTATATACCTTGGGTTTATAATATTAGTCCCTTGCATTTAATATTGTTCTCTCAGGTTCATAATCCTTTGGGGTTTTAGTATTAATCCCTTGCGTTTATTATTCCCTTGAGTTTATTATTTCCTTGGGTTTATAATATCAATCATGGTCAAACATGGTCAATCATAGCCAATCATGGTCAACAATGGTAGAATGTTGCATTGTGACAAATATTGTCTCAATATGGAAATCAACCATGGTTAAACATGGTCAAACATCACGTTCTGACAAAGATTATCTCGGTAGGAAAATCAATCATGGTCAACCACGATCCAACATCGCATTATGACAAGGATTATCTCAATATGGAAATTAGCCATGGTCAACCATGTTTATTTTAGGGTTTATAATGTTTATGTTAGGGTTTGTAGACCTTGGGTTTATATTTTTTATCCCTTGAGTTTATAATATCAATCTCTTTGGTTTATTGATCTAAGGGTTTATATTCCTAGGATTTAATATTATTCCCTTAGGTTTTTAGTATTAATCCCTGGGGTTTATTATTTCCTTGGATTTTATAATATTAATCATGGTCAACTATGGTCAACCATGGTTAATTGTGGTCAACCATGGTGGAACATCACATTGCGACAAAGATTGTATTGATATGAAAATCAACCATGGTTAAGCATGGTCAACCACCATCCAACGCTGCATTAGGACAAGGATTGTCTGAATATGAAAATCAACCATGGTCACCCATGGTGGACCATGTTTATTTATCTTCGAGTTTATATACCTTGGGTTTATAAATGATTAGTCCCTTGCATTTAATATCATTTCCTTGGGTTCATAATCCCTTGGGGTTTGAGTATTAATCCCTTGGGTTTATTATTCGCTTTGGTTGATAATATCAATCATATCCAACCATGGTCAAATGTTTCATTGTGACAAAAATTGTCTCAATATGAAAATCAACCATGGTCCAATGTCGCATTGTGACAAAGATTGTCTCAATATGAAAATCAATCATGGTCAGCCATGGGTCAATGCCACATTGTGACAAGGATCAATATGGAAATCAATCATAGTAAAAATTGTCAAGCATGCTTATTTTAGGTTTTACAATATTCATTTGCCACATTGTGACGAGGATTGTCTCAGTATGGAAATCAATCATGGTAAAAAATGGTCAACCATGCTTATTTTAGGTTTTACAATATTCATTTTAAGTTTATAAACCTTAGGTTTATATTTTGATTTTACTATATATTTAATTGAATATATGTATCTTGTAATTATTGATTATTTTTTATATTTATCAATAAATTGTGTCATAGGATACCGAATAAATGTTTTGACAACATATCGACCATACATTACTAAATAATTTATTATGATATTAAATTTATTTTTATATGTACTATTATTTAATTTATCACGTATTTAATATTATGTATTAAGTAATATTTAAATTATTATCGTAATAATTTAAAACTAAGATAATATTAAAAAAATCAAAGTAAATATTCACAATATTATAAATTTATAAGTATTAGTAGATAATAATAAGTATTTTATTGTAGACATGTTTACTTTTATTCAATTATATCTTTATTCAATTAGATAATGAAGATCCTTCCTATATGTACATATTAATGATTGTTTAATGTGATTTATTAATCTTAATATTAAAAACTTATATCTATCTTAATTTTTTATATAAAAAAAATCTTATTTATATTTTTGGGTGCCATATACGGCCTAACTTGGTAACCATCCATTCAACCATTGTCTGCCAGAATCTAAGATTTATACGGTTTTCTCTTTTAAAAATTGTTCAATGGCATTTTAGGAAGTAGATAATCCTGGCTACGTTTTCGATTTAGCATGAAATTGTTTGGATCACAATGAAAAATCTATGATAAAAGGAAAATCTATGAAAAAGCTTTGTTTATGTTTATCCGATATTTTTGATAATGAAAAATCTATAATCAATATAATAATAATGCAAGAAGGATGACCAATTAAAACCGTGGCATTGTCAATTACGTGCTCATGACGCTAGTCTAGTGTACCTTGACCACGAGCTCGTAACTTCGTCGGACCATAACATCTTCTAATAGCTACGCAGGTTTATATTGGATTGATGTTGTCTTTCTACCATGTATAATTATAGTGATCAAATTAGATGTAAAAATATCATGTAACTAGTAATTGCACTAAATGTTGCAAAAAAAACGCCGTAAGACATAAATTGGAGAAGAATCTCACCATATAATGCAACAATGATGTTGTAACAATTTTGTTCTCATGCCGCTGTGTTCTGCAGCGAATTCTGGAGCCATTTGTCTAAGTTGGCCTTTCTGACACACCTAATCCTTTCCTCTTCATCAACATCTTTTTCTTCTGCATTGACATCTGCCCGAGTTGCCTTCTTGCTGCTTTGTCAATAGTGGTTGAAGCACATCATCTAAATCATCCTCCTCCCCATTTGCACATGCCACACTACTACTTGCATCTCCATACTCATGACTTGTTTTCGTTTCTAGATATTTTACACCTCGCATTCTTTCCCTCAAGAAGTGATTCAGCACTTGATGCTTCTAGGTCATCTTCTAGAATCTGTGTTCACTTTAACAGACATACTGGCCATTGACAAATTTGATCATCATAATTCATCTACTTGTAATATGGTTGTTTAACCAACATTGTATGAATGAAATGAAACTACAATACCATGGACACATCCATTACCATTCATATATTGTTGCTTTATTAGCCAAGTAATATAAAATATCACATTTGTTACATCCATTCATCGGGTAAAGCAATCGCACTAAGATTTTAATCCTACAAATATGGAAGGGATCTTTCTATCAGACCTTTTCCTCGAAAGTTTTAAATGCTATACGGTTCACAGGGCAGAACGTTCGATCTCTCTAGTTTATGCAAGCATATTAATCATGTAAAGAACTATAACACTGTGTCATGTCTTTTTCCTATCTGGGCAAACAGCTGAATTTGAGTAGATCTCATGCACAATGTGGCTGCAAATTCATCTGAGTTGGCTGCAAATTGCCAACACTATGTGGCTACAAATTGCCAACACTCCACAAAAGCGCGGTCCACAGAGGGATTGGATACACAACACTCCACAAAAGCACGGTTCACAGAGGGATTGAATACACAATCTTTTTAGGACCTCTTGTTTGTAGGATAAAGGACCCACTTCCACGCAGCGATTTGACTACCAAAATCTATAAAGATGTACATGCTCTCACCACATACTCAACTATATACAAATAAACATAGTAAGAAATTAAAGTTTTCTTTTCTATTATTTTAAGGAGCTTCTGCCCAACTTTTTCGGAATTCATTATGCTCTTGGGTATAGAGAAAACAAAAACACCCAAAACACATTTAGGACACATTAAAAGATCAAATAAATATCAATGTCATATATTGCAATCATGTTAATGCCCGCAATTAGATTCCATGGAATAGTTAATTCCACATAATTTACAAATGCTACAACAATGAATCATCATTCAAAACAAACAACTGCCCACAATTGGGGACCAAGCCAGGTCAAATTTATTACGAATGCAAATCAAAGGCTGCAGGGTATCCTAGTCATTCAATTTCCCAGTTTCTTCGAGGAGCAACCCTGTAGTGTATAGGTACATATTCCTGCACAGAATAGCCAAACTACAAATGCTTTTAATCCCTGTCACCAGAATATGTGAATATATAACTAAACGATGAGCAATCAAAAGTTCTAATCCATTAATGATAACATTTTATTTTGGATACCAATCCCTGACCATATTCTTTTCTAGACACTGCAAGCAGTCAAAAGTTCTAATCCATTAATGATAACATTTTATTTTGGATACCAATCCGAATACCAATCCCTGACCATGTTCTTTTCTAGACACTGCAAACATCAATCTACAATCACTTCCATAACATTCTCTCTACCTCCATCCTGGCTATAAGTTATTTTCCTGTTGGAGGAGACACAACAATATGCCATGCAGAAGGTTCTATAAATCCCTCTTCAACACCCTTATCAAATAAGGCAAGCAAGCAATTGTAATAACCATCAACATTAAGTAAACCCACCTGCACTTTCAGTAAGTTATGACTGATCAATACTCGTGAAGATCAATGGTAAGGGCACTGAATGAACTCTAAAACAATTCAACATTAAACAATGGATATGTACCGGCTTATCATGAATGCGTAGTTGTGACCATGTGATCGTCTCTAGCAGCTCTTACATTGTCCCATAACCACCTTCAATCAGCTAAATCTTGAAGAAATCAGGGAATGGAATATCAAAGGATTTGTCTCTCACCAGGCTCCTATTGATATAGCTCCTATTGTGTCTTCAAAGGTCCTTAATCCAAACATACTAAAAACCTAGCTATACAATTACAACTAAACAGTTGAGGTACATTGAAAGAAAATTTGAACCAGAAGTACATAAGAAGTAAATCAATTATTATCATTGACGGTATATATCAAGAAATGGATGTGTCCTGACATGATGGTAACTAACTGAACTTGTGAGATGCTCTTTCAGTGTCTCTGCTTCCCCAGCGAAATAGATATTCATTGCTACCAAGGAATTGTGTGCAGATCTTGAGATGACTAGGTAAAGTATCCAATCCATTAAAGTTCGATTCATATTCAGGGGTTTGAGCGTGTTATCCACTTCTCTCTGCACTCGAACTATTGCAGCTGGAGCGAGACCAACTTGTTTTATCTTTTCCAGAAAATGTTGGGGCCATGAGTGGCAATCGACAACTGTAGATTTCTTTTTTCTTTTCCAAAAAATGTTGGGGCCATGAGTGGAAATCGACAACTGTAAATTTATTTAGTTGTTGGCTTTTCCCAGAAAAAAACATGGAAGGAAAAAGAAAATGTTGGGGTCATGAGTGGCAATCGACAACTAACAACTGTAAATTTATTTTTTCTTTTCCAGAAAATGTTGGGGCCATGAGTGGAAATTGACAACTGTAAATTTATTTAGTTGTTCGTTTTCCCAGAAAAAAACATGGAAGGAAAAGCCCTCTGCCTGCCAAGAACCAAATATTTCGAACCAAAGACTATGGCTATAAAAACAGTCATTGTCGCGGCTTAAACTCGTGCTTATGTTCTTCATTTGATGGTGGTGGTTAGATAGTAACTTATGCTGGTTATTAAGAAGCTTATTCAACTGGGTCTGTTTCAACTCCAACTCGGTTTCAATCTATGCGGAGTAGGGATAGAGAAATGAAATAGGGACGCCAGCTAGCTACGAAGTTGGAAGTCGTGAGGATGCTCGTGATTAAGACACTATATTTTCGCCTGGAATCGGATTTGCTCGACTGGGCTCTAGTACTCAATTAACGAGGTCAACTACATGTGTTGCCTTTACCTTTTACATTGCTCCTGGAACTCAATCCCCTGCCTCTTAATAACCCCTAGGAACAAGCGCTTTAGTTATCGATTTCAGTCTGCCCTTTCCCGTATCCACATGAAGTTTTAACTGGATCACAATTTTAGCGTAGAACAAAACGCTTTGGCTATGCAGTGCACCTGGCTTCTCAAGATGCAATTAAAACTTAATTGCAATTAATAGCAAACCATCCTATTTATCATACCCCAAAAAGTTTCTTAAAAATGCGAAGTATCAAATCACCTGGAAGAGCAATAAAAGCATCATCTTGACGAGCCATTTTGGCCTTCCTTTCATGCATGTCAGCAACAGTCTTTATTTCACTGACTGTATGACCAGATATTTGTGATATAATTTACCATCTTAAACAGTTTAGGTTGT
>APFE031447333.1:169711-203295 GCA_000404065.3 Pinus taeda | reverse complement strand
TAATAATAACAATGTGAAATTCATTTTGGAAACAATTTTTATTAATCTTTACCAACTTAGGATTCTAACAATAGATTTGTAATTTGACTTTGATTTATACAAAATATAAATTTCAGTATTTTTTATTATACTTAGAAAATTTAATTTGTAGATTGTACAAAAAATTTGATATCTTATTTCAGATTTAACGCCATCTTTCTTAGTCTCACCAATAAATTCTCTACCATTTCTCTGAGAAATTGGGCATTCACACTATAGAATTACAACATAATGAACAATACTTCATTCAACCAAAGCCTATGCAATTGTTACTTTCCACCAAGGTACCGAAGTTAGTTACTTCGTTAATATAATTGTTTTACAAAATAGATTCAGAAGATATATTTCCATCTTCAACTTTTTCCTTTATCTAGTTCTTTTTTGCTCTAAGTAAGGAAACTAATGTCCAACATTCTATCCTTTCTATCCTCAACACTTTTATAGAAATGGTCAGAAGACGGCCACTTTTCTGTGACGACTCAAAAATAGAAAAGCGTAACTTCTTTCATTGCACATTTTTCTCCACTCTCACTACAAGATAGAGTATGAATGTAATAAAAGAATAATGTCATCAATTGTTTGCCTGCATCTTTAAAAGATGAATGCAATGTAGGTACAATATGAGCAACAATGAAAGAAACAAAACAACAATCTACAAATTGAACAAAATCTTATGATTCCAATACACATGACCAAGTCACTCTCATCAAGCAAAATTGCACAGCCACCACCATAAAAAATATAAACTATTAGCTATGTAGCCATTCCCAACCAATAGTTTATTTACCAAATAAATATCAAAGAGAGGAAAAACTATAGTTTTATGCACAAATTAGATCACTGCATTAGGCTTTCTTCGCTACAAAGAAATATTTAAGCAAATGGCTAAAGTGATCCGCCTAGCATATCATTTCATGATAAGCAAGCAACAAAAAACCTGGATAGTAGAATTGAAACAACATGAAAAGCGAAAAAAGTGTTAAAAGGTCCTTAAGCAACTACATAGAACTTGGATGCTTACTTTTTGAAACCAACATACACATGGCCGAAGGTCCCTCTTCCCAACAGTTTCCCCTTTTTCCATCGCTGCCCAAGGCTTGCGGGGTTATCTTTACCACCAGGACTTTGTGGACCTCCTAAAGATGTGGCAGAGTTGGTGAAGGGTGAAGAAGTAGAAGAGGACTGCGACAGCAGTGGCAATGGATGACATTGATGCCTTCCCTCTTCCTGTCTGCCTGTTGGAGACTCGGTCTCTAATCCAGCGGCTCAAGGATGAAGAGGAGAGACAACAACACTTTGAGCTCATGAACTTGGACCTAGAATCCTCGTTTTTAGACTTGGCATGGGAGAACCACCCCTGTTCTGCTGCCAAAAGGGTTGTCCCACCATATCTCCTCTTATGGAATTCTGTCCCGAATTGTAACCCGAACCTAGGCTCAAGAAATTACCAGATCCAAACACTACCATCCAGATACGGCTTTGCCATATACAAGCCACTACGTGGAGAATGCTCCAAGCTTAAAACTTCATTGGACTAGATGGTGCTTTGATCAGAGGCCGCTGCCCAAAAATACTGGACAGGTATCCCCTATCGAGGACACCAAATCTTTTCAAGTCAGGCAGGTGTATTAAATTGACGTCTTATCTTCTTACATTTTTACAAGGTTTCATAGTACATAAGCATCATTGCTAAATAAGAGCCAACCTAAATCAACCAATCACAATTTTAAAAAAATCAAATTAAAATATTAAAAAATAAATGTACTTTCTGGTGTAATTTTTGGTCAAATCATTGTTTAATAGTAAGTGAAACAAAAATCGAATGCCTATATCCATTGTTGCAGGGATAATAAGGCTCTATACCAATTCAAATATGATGGTCTATGTATCACCAGTAGTGGCACTAAATACCACCCACCCCAACATTAAATAGTGTGTAATAGGATTGATAGTACTCTATCCATGTATCTTTGTTGATATGCCCACATAAGGAAATTAATATGTATTGAGTAATAACTATTGTATATACATCTTTGAGCGAAGTGTTGATATGCCCATATAAGGAAATTAATATGTATTGAGTAATAACTATTGTATATACATCTTTGAGCGAAGTGATTCAAGGTTCTTGTAAGTATAAACTTGTGTTTTCTTTTGTTGATATGTTGGAAATAGTAAATTATTTTGGTATGCATGGAGAATAAGTGCGAGTTAGTTCGAGTTTAGTCTATATTTAGAACAGTCTAATTTAGTGTGAGTAAGTCTAGTTAGAATTTATGGTGATTCCATAATTAGTGTGGTCCTTATAATATACCCGTGATTGGAGCATTATATGAGCTAAGAAAACCAAGAGTTGCACCTCTATAGATAGTTGTGTATGTGAGAAGTTTTATAAATAGAAAATTAATTTTGTGTTTTTTATGTTTTTTTCTTCGTCTTTCCATTAAATTGGTATTATAGCTAAAGTATGAAAGTTGAGATGGAAACACAATATCCGAAGAGCCTGCAGAGCTATCAAGAAGAGTGTCGCGAGAAAAGACCTACCATTTTTTTATAAACTCATAAAAGGAAATCATCGCAAAATTAAAACTTGCAGGCACAACGTTTTGAAGAAAATTAAAATGCAATCATCGCCAGATTAAAGATTGAAAACGTGACATTTTGGGTATACTGACAAAACAACAATTTTTTGAGTTTTCACCACAGGCATACCCTGTTGAAAGGGGCAATTCTTAACAACTATGCACTAAGCCAATAATTGACCTAGTGCATGGCATTGTTATTCGTATATAGTCATGTATACATTATAAACATGTGCCCATACCTATTTAAAGAGGCAAATCTTAACAACAACACGCTAAGCCAATCATTAACTTAGTGCATGGCATTGTTATTCATATATAATCATACATACATTATAAACATGTACCATACCTTGTTGAAAGAAGCAATTCCTAACAGCCACACACTAAGCCAATCATTGACTTAGTGCATGACATTGTTACTCATATATGGTCATGCATACAATATAAACATGTGCCCATATCATCTTCATCGTGAGGCATCTGTACTCCGTGGTAGTTGGTAGTCACCTCCTTATTAATTTCCTGGCACCCCAAGGTTGAGGTGACATCGATTTAGACAATGCAATCTCAAATAGAATTTGAATACTATGGCTATACAAATCGAATTTGAAATTAAAAATGAGTGGGAAATTTTAATATTATTTAATTAATTGAAATTTTAATTAAAGCGGGATTGAATTTGGATGATTTGTGAGTAAATACTAGTTTCGTTGTTTGGGGATCTGTTGGGTAAATTTTGAGAGAAACTGCGGTTTAGGGATCGACGGGGTAAAATTGGGATAAGGTTATATTTAGTTATGTTTCACTCATTTCATCATTCTTTCTCCAATCAATCCATCCATCTTGTAGCGAGTCTGTTGTAATTTAGATTGTAAAGGGCATTTCTGTGTATTTGTGTATGGAGGTTGAGTTTATTCGTTTTTGTGGAGGGGTTCCATTGTTCAGTTGGTTAATGTTATGTTAATAGGGTTTTTTTGGGCATATGTTGTAATCTTAATGTTGTGTTGTTCGGTCTGTATGCATATGTACGAGAATAATTATGAATGAAGAACAGATAAAGAGAAGTGAACTCACACGCTGGCAACAAATGAATTTAATTTTCAGTTTTTAATGGATCCAAACTATGAGACATCCATTTCATTCAATTCCAACTGAGCCAATATTGGTTTTTACAGGTGATTAAATCTTGATTTTATGTTGTCAAATGGTGTCAAAAGATATGGTAATCTCCTTGTAATTGTGCGACTTAAGCTCATTAGTTAACATGCTCAAAATAATTCAATGAATGGTTATTTTCATAGTAACACAGGTACTACTCTTAGGCATTGGAAAGCACGTATCCTAAGCTCCTGTGCTCTTGGGAGCTTGGGAGCTGGTAGGAAGCTCTCCAAAATCACCAAGAGCTTCAAAGGGTACTTTGGAGCTTTTCGGGAGCTTCACTACAACAAATTTTGACTTTTCAGGTACCTATTTTGAGCAGATTTTCACCTTTGGGGTACTTATTTTGAGCAGAGAAGGTACCATTTGTTTATTTTCTAAGTGATACATGATAGGTCAGGGGGTTGGACTGC
Source organism: Pinus taeda (assembly GCA_000404065.3). NCBI lineage: Eukaryota > Viridiplantae > Streptophyta > Pinopsida > Pinales > Pinaceae > Pinus > Pinus taeda. Next base: position 199,100 of record APFE031447333.1, on the reverse strand, counting down.
ATGGACTTTGTAAAGCGATAGAGATGTTGAGATGTAGCAAATGTTTCAATAAAATATAGATAGATGCCAGTCAATCCTTGAGAGCGTCTGTTGCAAATGTTGAAGTTCAACAATTGCAAATAAGTCCACTATCTTAAGTTTTAATGATAAGATTCAACAAATTACAGGATGGTCAGAAGGAGAAAGAGTAGTGTGTTATTCAGTTTCATTTTATAAATTTCCAAACTTGAATTCCGAAGTTGAATATAATATAGTGTTGCATGAAATCATATAATAATTAAGTAATAATAGTTTTTTTTTTTTTTTTTGTAAGTTTTTCCAAAGTTCAATTTTTTACATATTTCATTACAAGATGGAATCTGCAAAAAGTGTTATTTATCTAGCGAATTTTAAATGGAAAATAAATTATTATTTTATTTTTATTTTTAATATATATTAAATTTAATATATTATATTATTGCCAGTTACCACTTGACTTCAAAACCGGTGCATATTTTGATTCACTTTCGTCTGAATCCTATGATTAAAATTACCTCGTGCTCTGAAATTTTTTATAAGTGTTTTTTTCTTTTTAATTGTTAATTTTAAAATACATGGAAATGTATGTTGTGATAAATGTTATAATTGAAATCACCTTGTGTTTCGAACATTTTTAGGAGGGTTTTCTTCTTTTTAATTGCTAATTTTAAAATACATGGAGATGGATGTTGTGATAAATGTTTTATATTCATTGTTGTAGTTTGAATTCAGTTAATGATAGAAAACTACTCTCCTGCTACCCTTTTGCAGATATTTTACATGTAAATCCTGTTACCGAGTATGCACTGGTAGAAGAATATTCTGTTTCAAATGTATTTTCAAAATGAGTGCCCATTACCATATCCGCTTGAAAATGACAGTAATCGTCTTTGGCTTTGGCTTTGGCTTTTCAATAGGAGGGAAAAATCGTTACGATAAATATTAGTAATAATCGTTTGACGAAATTATGAAGAAATTTAAAATTGTTGATATTTTGTATTAGTTTAATTTGGTCACAGGGTGCAAGACAGAATAATCACAACATCATGGAAAAATCTTTAACTTTTTCTCTCTTCTCTTGCGATCCATCCAATGGTAATAAAGAATGTTAACTTTTTTGTTGGATACACACATTATTGCTAGCAGTGTCAAGACGCCATTTTTAGTCATGGAAAACCAATACATTTGATTGGAAGTATTGATTACTTTGATTACAAAGTTATGACCCAAAATATTAATGTGGTTGAGGCGACTCATGACACAACTCAACATGACGTTGCCAGTATGCACATGTTGGTTTTACTATTCATGTCAAATTGTTGTGCTGTTGAGTGATGAGTGTGCTCGTGGTGTACCATAGCTTCACCTCTACATGGTAGAGTGCGCAGAGTCTTCAATGGTCTTGGTTTTTGCTTGATAGTTCATGCATGCACATGTGTCTCCTTCGCTTGCTACTTGGTATGTTTCATGTGTTCGTTCAACCATGAGCAAGTCTTTTAGCATGCGGTCCTTGTTCATCTCGTTCGTCGTCATGTTGTGTCTCATTTATGTAGCTGTTTCTACAATCACTCATAATGAGACGACATCAAATCAAGAAATCCCCTAGTCTACCATGATGCATTGTCTTTCATTTCTGAGTACAGGTGACCAGGAGAGAGGACAAGGCTTTGAAACACTGTAGAGCACATTTCAGGGCAAGATGTGAGGCTCGAGGGCACTACCAAAAAAAATTGAGCGGAGGTCACTGGGAGGCTGGGATGAGAAGTCCAGAACAGAAGTGACATTCTGCGAGATTTGGGTCGGTTGGGAGGCAGAATCGCGCAATTTTTCCTGGGAAGGAAATGCAGGCAGTAGAGGAAACTGACAGTGAAAACTGCGCAGGTTTTCAGGGGAGACTCGGAGTGGGCTGCGGGAGCTTACTGGCCAAAACTACACAGAACTAGGAGGCAGTCATGCTAAATATGTCTGCACAGTTTCTGTGTTCAGCGGGGTGTCAGGCACCTGGTGGATAGTCTAGGAAAAATGCACAGTTTTCAGGAGGAGTAACAGGCCGACTGGCAGGGGGTCTGACTGACAAAACTCCACATTTTTTAGAGACAATGCAGTGACAGGCAGCGGGTGCATGTCCCTCTTATCTATGCAATTTCTTTAGTTAGTGGAGGCAAGCATGCTGACATCTTTTGCGCAATTTTTCATGGGAGTGAAGAACGGGGTCACCGGTAAGTCAACCTCTTCGGTTGACCAGTGGGAGGCTTGATGGATTGGTTTGCGAGCAGTGCAGATTGAGATGACTTCTTGGGAAACTTTTGTGTTGTTCTAGGTGACAGTCAGCCAGGTCAATTCTAGGATTTCACAATGTAGACTACCTGGGAGGCAGCCTCAAGCTCTGTGCAATTATGGGCAGCAGTACTTGGTCACTAAGGGTTGAGAATGCGTAGTGTAGCTCAGCAGAGGTTTGACTTATAGAGGGTGGTCCAGTCGACAGATATTCAAAAAAAATGATTGGGTGTGTGAGCAAGTGAACTCGTGTATACATGACCTTATGAAAACACACTCAAAATGACTTGATGACAAGACATCTCAAACCAACAAGACAACATATGCTTAGTGTGACTGACTGTGGGACTATCTAATGATGAAAGAGACAAGTGCAACACTTCAGATAGACCTTCAGATGACCGCGATGACACTTGCGCGACAGTGCTTACAACATCGTGTGTGAGTGTGATAAATGTTTACATAGTGAACACAACTCAAACAAAAACCTTCAACATCACCAGAACGAGGTCGCAAGCATGACATATCAATTAACATGCCAAAGGCGACAGTTGGCCAAACAAGTGAAAATGAAGCAAGACATGTAGGGGAAACACTTGAAATGATTTTTTGTGTTGGTGCACGTGCATGTTACTAAGGATAGGATGATATGACAATGAAAAGAAGTCCTACAAACTAAGCTACGAGGTGTACTTCAAAAGGTGTTCTTTACTTCCCATACTTACCCTCAAGACGATCATGCATCTGATGGAGTTTTCATCTGGTCCTAATCTTTTCCATTAGTCAGTCTCTTGGTCCTTCTCCTCAACTCCTTGGGAGTGATCTCAGCATGTCACCTTTTCCTGTATTAACTGAGTGATGGATCGATGTGGTTTCAGCGGGAAGTGACTTATGATGGGATGAGGCCATGGGAGGCCCATCTAAGTAGATTTTGCATGCAAGACTGCTAGGAAAACTAGGGCAACATTGCGTAGTTTTGACGCACATGACACTGTTGTAGGATGGGGATCTTGGGAGGAAACCTGTGCACAGATTTAGAATGGAGGGTAGTTGGACTATTATGAACATTTTTGGAGAGCAATGTTGGCTTCCTGACTGCTTTGCGCATTTATGAAGAGTAGTGTTGGCTGCCTGACTGCTCTGCGCATTTCTATAGAGCAGCACTGATTGGGGTTTCTGTGGGCTGCAGGGTTTTATTAAGCAAGGGAGGAAGCTTGATGGTGTCAGAAGAAAAGTGCACATTTATGGGAGTTTGGATGAGGCTAATCTGCTTAGGAAATTAGCTAAGTGTGATGTTAATGAAACATGTGTAAACATTGATAAGAATTGACTTTGATTGCACACCAACACTTAGTGATACAACGTAGACCATCTAGAATGTATAAACATACTTTGCCTGATGCAACAACCTTTGTGAAAAGAGTGTGTTTAATGAGTGTGAAGCATGTCTATGTGATGATAACAACTCATGCGCACACAATTCCCTTGAAGCAAAACAACATTCCCTTTGCATGAAAAACAACAATCCCAATGCCCAAAGATGACACATGTTGCATAAAGAGGAGAACACAGCCAACTCTTAAGATCAAGGAGTGGAGCTTGAAATCATCAGCTTACCAACAAGTGAGCAAGGATGATCGATCGCAGGATCCAAGGTAGGCTTCGAAGTTTGCATAAGAGCCATAATTTTGGAGGGTGATTGTAGTCGCTACAACAGAAAGACAGTTGATATATTTAGAGTAGGAAAATAAAATGTTTGATATTTTTAAAGAAAAATCCTAAAGGATCTAAATATGTTATACACCAAATATTCAAAATAACATAAATAAAAAGATAGAAGTAACTCCACACCTTGAGAATGAGAGGGAGGTATGAATGTGAAGCCTCTTCAAGGAGGCAATTTCCTTTTACAATAAAACAATATATGAGATGGGGTGTCTATACAAATGAATCTCCTTTGCCATAAATATGAGATAAAGTGATGATGTAACGTATCAATAAACCAACATAAAAATAACTAATAAAGTAATAATGAATAAAGGTTAGGCCCTTAATGTAAGAGAATTTACATAATATCTCAATATCTAGAGTTTAATAAATAATCATGAGTCTTTCTCTTCAAAATTTGACTAATATATCTAAAACAATATGTTGAAAGAGAACCTTTTTGTATGGAGAAAGGAAGAAAATTGATGTAAATCAAAAACATGTTATGCCATAGATAATTCTCTTCACTCCCTCCCTATATTTGGGAGCTCCCAAAGAAAAAAAGGGACAAAAGTCTGTTAAGTCCCTATACTACTGGTGTAACCCCTTATTGTTATTAGAGCAACCCACTTATTCTATTATTATGCCCATATAGTCCACATGTTTTTATTATTATGCCCCATAGAAGCACACTATTTTTATTGTTGTGCCCCTACAATATTATTGTTATGTAGGCCCTGATTGTATTGGGACGCCTTAGACTCCTATATATAGAAAGGAGGTCTTGTCATTTGTATGATCCTAGAATTGTTCATCTATGTAATGTAAAGGAGGTTGCCCCCTTGAAGAGTTTGATTTATAAGTTGTTGATCTATCTTTTCTATCTTTTGTGAACTGGTTTCATAACATTTGGTATCAGAGCTTTGGACTCTAGGGTTTCGCTGCTCCAAACAGGTAATCGTGGAATTTTCACTATAACTGTTTCGCTACGAAGTTTCAAAAGGTAAACCCATTTGAGTTGCAATCATTCTACACCTGGGGTTTGAATTTAAGATCTTGTCTCGCTACATTTTTAGAGATTTGAAACTATAGAGTTACATTTGTTTCATGATCGAGATCCTAAAAGAAAGAAAAAGAGATATGAGGAAGTTTTGTGGCAAGGATCCGGTAACATGAATACTACAGATGGAGAAATATTTTGATCTACATGATGTGAAACTGTTACAAAAGGTATGTATTGCACCTTTATATTTAGAACCGAATTAGTTTGTATGGTATAGAGGGCTTTGTTCTCATAAAGCACTTGTCACCTGGTCAATTTTCATAGAGGAAATGATAGCACATTATGAGGAGACAAAGAGCAACACCTTCTTTAGCCAATTGATAAATCTCAAACAAAAGAAACAAAAGGGTTCAATGTAAGAGCACATTGAGGCATTCCAAAAATTGAATATAAGGGTAAATGATAGTCCAGAGAAGCAAAGGATTGATGTCTTCATAGGAACTTTAAAAGATAGCATCCAGCATGAGGTTTGCCTTTGGGAACCTAATTCATTGGAGAAGGCATGTAGGTTGGCAAGAAAAGTGGAAAGCAAAATTATGGCAACAAGGAAGTATACTACTCACATTATAAAGATGGAAGTTCTGTTTCTCCTAGCCTTCCATAACCTACAAGGTTGACACCACAACAATTGGAAGAAAAAAGAGAAAAAGGCCTTTGTTACAATTGTGATAGAAAATACATTAAAGGTCATAAGTGTGCTGAGAAGAAATTGTTTTACATAGATTATGAAGAGGAGGAAGAAAAGGATCAAGAAACGTCAAAAGAAGAGGATATACACTGGGAACCAACCCTAGAGAAAGAAGAAATGAATTTGACCATATCTTGTACTGCATTGGCAACAATTACCACTCCTCAAAATCTTAAGATAGAAGGAAATATCATGAAGAAGAAGGTTCAAGCAATGAAATATCGGAAGAAAAGGATCAAGAAACATCAAAAGAAAAGGATACTCACCAGTAACCAACTATAGAGAAAGAAGAAATGAATCTGACCATATCTTGTAATGCATTGGTAAGAATTACCACTACACAAACTCTCAAGATAGAAGGACATATCAAGAAGAAAAAGGTTCAAGCAGTGAAATATCACATCGAGCATCAACAACAAGTTCTCTAACTTTTAAAGGATAACCTCACTTTGGCGTAGAATCAAATGAAACAACAGGCAGATCAATATTGCAGCGAAAGAAGTTTTGATGTAGGTGACTGGGTATTTCTATGACTACAACCATACAAAAAAATTTCCCTCAAGGAAGCTAAGAAGGATAATAAATCATCACCAATGTATTATGGTCTGTACAAGGTGTTATAAAAGATTGGTACTATGGAATACCGATTAGAGCTTCTTGCATCTTCCTGAATGCACCCAGATTTCCATGATTCATGCTTAAACAAAGTTATAGGTGAGAAGATCCCAATTCAAATAATATTTGCAGAACTTGACGAGGAAGGAAAATCATATTGGAACTGGAAACAGTCACAAAAACAAGAAATCGACAACTACGAAATTGATCAACTTTAGAGTATCTCATCAAGTGGAAGAACTTACCCACTGAGGATTCCACATGGGAGGATGATAATTTTATACAAAAGCATCCAGAACTACTCAAGCATTGAGGACGACATTTTTTGAAGGAGAGGGGCATGTTAGGTCCCTATACTACTAGTGTAACCCCTCATTTTTATTAGTGCAACCCCCTTATTCTATTATTCTGCCCATATAGTCCCCATGTTGTTATTATTATGCCCCATAGAAGCCCACTACTTTTATTATTGTACCCCTACAATATTATTGTTATGTAGGCTCTAATTGTATTGGGACCCCTTAGACTCTTATATATAGAAAGGAGGTCTTGTCATTTGTATCATCCAAGAATTGTTCATTTGTGTAATGTAAAGGAGGTTGTCCCCTAGAAGAGGTTGATTTCTATGTCGTTGATCTACCTTTTCTATCTTTTGTGAGCTGGTTTCATAACAAAGTCCAAGGTCACTAATTCTTAGCAAGACAATTTTGATCTAATGGATGCACAAAAGGTTAAAAATTCTTAGTCTCCTTTCTAATTAAGCTCGTATCATGAAATTTTAGAGGGATAAAAGTTACACACCACAATAGATATTAAAATAGAAACACATACAAAATATCTGACAATAAGATATAAATTATTCTCACTTTATTAATATCAAAACCTTTAAGGTAGGGAAACACCTTAAAATCAATCCTTTTATGGAAGGATTCCATGCCTTGTCACTTTCATTTTTGAAAGGGAACCTCCCAATGATCTAAGCTCCAATAACAATACTCTTCAACATATCTCATAAGTAGTTCCTCATTCTTATTTATAATTATCAAGAGAACTTTAATCATAACAACATACTGACTACCTAGTGGACCTTCTTTAATGAGGCCATATTACATATATTCAATATTAACTACCATAGTTGATCAACCTTAATAATATAATGGATCTATTCCAACTTACATTGAATAGCCTCCATTAATATTATTATACTATGGGTCCTTCAAGTCCCTCAATGCTTATTATGAGAAGGTACAATCATATACTAGGTTCCCATGGATGAGTGTGGATAATAATGTTGAAATAGGCTAGAGAACTAAGGTCCCATGTACAAAGGTTAGCCACCATGTTGAAGTACTCTAAGTTGCACCTTCAACTTGGGTCCCATGTATGAGTGTTAAAGATAACACCCAAATAATGACTCTTAACATCCACAAATGACTATAGAATATGCTCCAAGTACCCACCAATATCATTAAAAAATACCTAAAATCAACATCCACATAGTTGTAAAGGGTTGGCGCTGGATCTATAAGGAATAATATCATTATAGTATTGGTAGTCATAGTGGGCTCTTGATTTCTGTCAGTGATGTTCACTACATAAGGTGTAGTAGAGGTATCATATAGGATATGAAAATAATTTTCATCCCAAAATCAACTATCTAGATATCAATTATTAAAAGTATCCTTGAGATCATACCATGTATATATTTCTTGATTATATTCTTCCTTATTGTAAGTGTATATGGGCATGAAATTATAACTCTCTTGACATTTAACAATTATCTCTTTTATATCTATGATCCCATGATACCAATCATATATTTTTTTCTTCCAACAACATTATCACAATGCCATTTCTCGTGTCCGTGAGGGTTAGAGAGCAAAAATTTACAATAGTTCTAGTCCACCAAATATTGATTGAAAGTACAACACATTAATATACCAAATCAAACCCCTAAAACTCTTCTACCCAATGGCACAAATTTGATGGAAATCTAAGAATCCCATAAAAAGATATGAGCTCTGAAGTCTGCATGGCCATCATGAAAAAAAATCATTGATTTTAAATCAATGATATCTTCACTTCCCAAACTCCAACTCAAATGATTTTTTTTGTTTGAAATCAGTGATTTCCATGTGGAATTCCTATATGCAACCTGTTTCTCCAAATATTATTCACAAAGTGTTGTGGCCCTCCATTTTCTTTGAAAACCTACCAAATAGGGGAAGAAATCTTCCATTTTTTGGCCCAGAAAAATGTTATAATACCAAATGTCATGTGCCTTAATAGATATGAAAGTAAAATCACATCAAAATATCCAATAATAAGAAATTTTGGTCACTTTAAGAATATCAACCTTTAGGTTAGGGCAACACTTTACAATTGATCTTTTTATGGTAGAAATCTAAGGGTCTATTCACTTAACCTCTTCAAGGGGGAAAACTCTTAATGAGCTAAGCTCCAATAACAACAATCTTCCAAAATATCATAAGGATTTCTCCATCATTATTGATGATTATCAAGAAAACTCTAATAAAAATAACCTCCTAACTATCTAGTGACCCTTCTTTAATGAGACCCTATTACATATATTAAATACTAACCATAATAATAGGCTTTTTTTAATAATATAGTCAATTTTGTCGACCTTAAATGGCCTCTACTATCATTATTCTACTATGGCTCCTTCACCTTGCATTAACCCCTTAGTTAACCCCCTAGGGAGGATCCCAACAATAAATACCCAAAGTAAAACATTAGTATAGAAAAATCATACATGCTCATATAAAATAGAAAATGTGCATTAGAAAAGACATTTGATTTTTCCCAATCATTATAACTCATGTTTAAGTTTGAATCAAGATAATTGTCATTATAAACTCTATGCTAAAACCAACCACCCACAAACCAACCCCTAATAAAAAACTTATGACTTAATAAGAATCAAAGCCTCCAAAAAAACACATCCATAAAAAAATCCCTCTTATTAAACAAATACACATTATCATAATAAATCCTTCTTATTAAACAAATACACATTATCATAATAAATGCTACACACTTTCAATCTTATCATTATAAATGCTATATAAATTTTGTTAAACAAATATACATTATCATAATAAATACTATACACTTTCAATCTTATCATTATAAATGCTATATAAATTTTAATGTAAATACAAAGAATCTAATACCTACCTTATAACCATTCGTACTATTACATTTTCAATCAAAGTGTCCAATAGCTACATTTTAACCATTCACACCATTACCCTTTCACTCATAAAACATATTCTTTGATGACCACATGCTCATTTTTTAGTAAAGATATTGTCCTCGTCTCATACGTTTACCATAAAGCCACTTGTCTGAGTTAAAACCAACCTTTTAACCATTGAGACCATTACCCTTTCGCTCATAATAACATATTCTTTAATGAACAAAAGCTCGTATTTTAGTAAATATTTTGTACCTTTCCCATAAATTTACCTTAAAGCCACTGATTTGAGTTAAGTAGGTTTACGTATCATAAAGTGTTTATGCAAGTTTGACAATATCAAAACAAGGTTCATGATCTTGAAAGATGGACCATGCATGGTGGGCAACACTATCCATGGACCTACATATAAATGATTGAATTCCAGTTATTTGAGGTAAACTCCCACAATTGTGGGGAAACTTATAATACCTTGCCTTTTACCACACCCTTACCACATGGGGTGGGACCTACAATGAACGGTTTGTATGTTAGAAAAAGAAAGCGTGACATGGTGTGGGATCCACCCATCAACGGCAGTCAGTGTCTCCTTAACCCTTAGAATATATATACAATAACATTAGAAATAGGAGGATTTCTAATGTATCACTAGATATGGGGATTGATTGGTCGAATGGGCTCAGAGGTCAGTCGGTCGAACCGGCTCAGAGGTCAAGTATCTCTTCAAAGGTCCAATGTATCGAGGGGCCCGATTATATAGCATGTCATTTTATAAAAAGGGTTCATATATATATATATATATATTGTAAATAACTAGAGTTGTGTCGATGCCAATATTAAGATACAAGAGGACAAAAAGAGCAAATCAATTAAGGCAATCAATAAGAAAGTTGGAAATTGAATATAATTGTATATTGGGATTACAAATAAATAGACTGTCAAAAATAGAGGGAACTAAGTATTTTTATTACCACATTAACCATATAATTAGTATTAACTTGGCAACACAGATTCCCAACAATTCCATATACCTCAAAGTTCCTAGAAATTTATAACAAGATACGTGTTAAATAACCCAATTACTGAGGCAAACACTTCAATTGCTAAAAAATATTTATCTAAACACCCCTTAGAAGAATCCAAAGACCCATACACCACAATTATTCTAGGAGGTTTTTGGCAAGCTTCTTACCAACTTTGATACAATATAATTGCTATATTTTTCTTCCCAAATAACACTCCAGTAAGCCTATTGCTCAATTTCGCATTTCTTTGAGAGGACATGAATTTGACATATCCATGAACCCATATTACTTTGTATTCCATATGAATTTACATTTAAGTTATGTTGCAACAATCTAATTTCATTTCTAGAGAATATCAATGAAATTAAGTTGTATAACTACCTTTCCAACCGAAAACAATGGAGCAGTTCCCTAAGGAGTCCTCACCTCGACTAATTGGGAAAATATATAGGTTCTCTGAGTCCTCACTTCAACTGTTCTTGGGGATTTTTGACAAACAACTTACCAACTTTGGAGCTTTTTGACAAGCTACTATCAACTTTGATACATTAGTTAACTACTATACTACTTTTCTCCTCAAATAACATTCCAACAAGCCTATTGGTCAACTTTGCATTTATTTCACAGAACATTTGGATTTGATACAGACAAGCCATAATCCTTTGTATTCCATATGACTCACATTTATGTTTGGCTACATAATCTAATTTCCTTTCTAGTGAATGTCAATGAAATTAACAAACTTTAATTAGTTTTCCAATATAATTTGTGGGAACACACAAAATTCACTCATATCAAAACAATTAATTTATACTAATGCAAACCATATACACACGATAAAGAATAATGAAGACTCATATGAATAATTTTCCCGTATATGTAATATATACATGGTTAAGCATAATGAATCATGTTTCGAATTCAATAATATTCGTTGTCACAAAGGATAGAAATCCTACTATGTTCCACAAAATTTCACTGTAACATGTGATCCTAAAACTGTTGATAAAAATCAGCTGGAATAAAATACTATATGACCAAAACCATTTAAAACTCCATTGGTTATTCACAAATTTGACACCTAGGCATAAACATCTGACTTATATTTACCCAAATTTTTATTTCCAACACCAAACTGGTATTGACATCAATGCTGGTTTATAAAATTCGCACCAGAACTCAATAGAACTTTGAGTTGTGTGCAAAAATGTGATCTAGGACTTCAAAGCTCAGGTTGTGACCTCATTTGTTGTAACTCCCCTACCCCCTCCTTTATAATGAACCACTCCACATTTACCCACTTTAACAAGCCCTCTGGTTAAATTTGAAATGGAGTGCCAATATGACATGACCTGTCCTCCTAGCTCTAGTTGAGGAAGTGGGGCCTACACTGAATCTTCTTGACCACAACTTGACTTCTTACAAGGACTACAAATCACCTAGGAGTTGCAGAAGCACCCTAGTTGGTCAATCCCTAAGCTGAAACTTTGTTTTAGTGACCTAGACTCCCAACTACATCCTTGACACTACATGCATGTTGTTGAAGGCTTGGAATCACACGCACAAGCCTTGCTCCATGCAGTTGTGACCTAATTTTTTCAGTTCAGTGCCTACGGTCCCAAGATCTGAGCAACAACTCCATGCCAGCCTCCAGACCCCTGCCTAGAACTACCTAAGACTTCTTAGAATAATAAATGACGTAAGGACAATGCTAAACATAGAAAACGTGAACAAAAACTTGACCTAACTAGGCCTAACATTCATTTCATCAAACATATGGTGGACATGTAAGCTATAGGTCATGAATGCATATCTGATCCTAGGAGTTTGAAACTTATCTGAGAATCGCTAAGAAGGTGTAATGCCATCTCATAATAGATGCAATAATACGTGTTATCCCATGCATTCATTAACCATCAAATACTTATCAAATCCTGAACAAATCCATAACTAAATAACATTACATATGCATCCTTATAACCAGCATATAAACAGATTATTAACCATGAAAGAACAACCTTCAAAGCTCCGTAATAACAAGTACAAGTGCTCATAAATTACAATAGGAAACTAGCTCTTATTAACTGATGCAAAAGCCAACCAAGTCAGGGACTTCCATGTACTAGCTGACCACAAATTAGGATGAACCAAATATTTCTTTTAGGAAATCACCCCCGTGGAATTCTCCAAACATGAATGTGAGATATCGAGACATAAACAACCAAGGATTTCCAGAGATTAAACCACCTCAACCCTCAGGCTACCGTGATCTAACCAAAACCAGTCAAGTGGTCATGAAACCCAAACAAGCTTGGATGCCTTAAAGTTTCTTCACCATTACCTTGAGGAATTTTCTTGTCTCCACCCACCTGTCAAGGGCTTCTAGGAGTTTAAACCACCTCCACCGCAACCCTTGGGAATTTTCCTCACACCATCTTACTCAGTTCCAAAACCTTTCGACAACCCAAAGCTCAACCAGAAAAAAATCCCATCACACCATGGTTATTCAGGAAATGGAAAGGAAAGGGTGAAACCGCTGTTAAACCAGGGAAACCTGATTTGAATGACAACAAATGAACCAAATAAACCAATGCATGTGCCATGCATTCACACATCAATTAGGAAATCATGCATGCAACATGTTACCCTCAAAATATTTTTACTGAAGTTGCTTGATCCAACCTTCCTTGCTTGTCCTCTTCCTTCCTTTGTTTCCATTTTCCTTCCTTTGCTCTCCTTTCTCCAATGCTAGAATTCTCTAAGTGTGCAAAAGTATGAGAGAATAGAGAGAGCTCCAAAAATGAACTAACAAAAGCAGTGAATTGATCCTCAAAAGCCTTTTCATCATTGAGGCCTCTATTTTTCTTCATTTTCCTTCGATTTCCCTCTCATGCAAATTTGTGACCTTTCATACTACTCTTCTCATATTTTCCTTTATTTTCATAAATAAAATGCCAAATAAACCGAAAGTGACACCCACTAGGATGTTTTTCCCAACATTCAACTTGGAATACGTGTCCCGTGTCCTTGGTCTTATTTTTCTTTTATTATCCTCTATTACATGAACTTTAATCTCGGTTTGTTACAAAACCCTTACCCTTAGGGGAACACCATCATTGGTGCTCAATGACACCCATGACCAACTAAACTACTGAAAACCAAAACATATTTCCCATGGATATTTATAGCACAACTCATTGAGGTATTTACAATAAAAACCATTCATAGATATGTACATATACCAAAAAAATCATTTCCCTCAACTAGAAAACAATGAGGATATAAAGTATGCATCTGATCAACCATCTCCCATGTAGCTTCATTAGGTCCAAAGTGCTTCCATTGCACTTTAACTTGCTCAATTTCTTATTTTCATAGCATGCATTGTTTCTGTTTCAATATGCAGTGAGGTTCTGGCTAGAATTTTCTTTCTGGCTCCACCTGCAATACAAACCAGTCAATCACATGATTAGCATCCTTCACATATCTTTTAAGCAATGAAATATGGAAAACATCATGGACTTTCACTATTGGCGGCAATGTAAGTCTATATGCCACTGGTCAAATCCTTTCAGGGATATCGAAAGGCCTGCAATACCGAGGTGCCAACTTGGCACATGAACCAATCCTCAAGGAGATCCTCTTAGGCTTGATGCACAAGTACACATGTGCCCCAACTTGAAACTCCTTAAATACCCTGTGTTGATCTACATAAATCTTCTCTCTATCCTATGTTATCTTTAGAGTCCTCTTGCTAACCTGCATTTACTATTCCATCTCCACTGACATGTCCAATTTAATCAATACCCTATTCACTGGATCACTCCAGCTGATGGGGGTGTTAAAACTTTGCCTGATAGATTAATTTGGTCTAGAACCCTTTGCCAATGTCAATTTCGATAGAGATTTTGCCATAGTTATAATTGCAAGCTGCCCATGAGAAGGATCAATTGTAAGGAATTGGCCTAGGGAGTTTCCAATGCCCTGAAATATTGAGTAGTGCCACAAGTTGAATAGGAAGATTAGGAAGTCAACCCCATATTGGCAGTTTGGTAATGAATGTTTTTAGAAGGGTTAAAATCTAGGAACCATGAGGTTAGGAAGCATCCAACATTTCCCCATAATCAAGGCCCTTTAGTTAAAGTTTTATGGTAGTATTTTGATTTAGAAAACACCATAATGAAGTAGCCTTTGGAGTAGAAAATAACCATACAATTCTTGGTCCATGAAGAATAGATCCATTGGTAAAGATCAATTGTTGGCTACAATAAACCATTGAAATGACATATTAGAGTTGAATCTCCAAAGAGTTGATGGAGGTCCTCAAGGGCAGGGTGACAGATATCTATGAAGGGAATTTCCTCATATTTTTCAACCGAAAATAGCCGAGGAGCTGCTTGAGAGTAAGTTTCCTTTGGGGAGGGTTATGAATAAACAACATCATTATAATAAAAGGCCCAATAAGAGGAAGGCTCACCCACAATTCCCTTGGTAAACGAAGGACTATAAAAATAATGGCATCTTTAGCAATATTATATACTAAAAGAGGGAAAAGAGTCTTTTAGTTTCTTACCTTCAAATAATAGATGTTGAATGATAGTGGGAATACCCACTTGAAGCTCCAGGGAAATATTAAGGTCCCTTACCAATTCTATGGAATAAATTCCAAGGAGCAACGAATGCAAAGAGGGGAGTTTGACAAAGATTTGAAAATAAATGTGAGAAACTAGGTGTTGAGGGTATGGGATGCCCCTACCATCATTTCGATTATTACTTTGAATGAGGGTTCCATTCAAATCTTTACCATCTAGGGCTTTGGTTCTACCTCTTTTCTTATGCTTGATAGGGTATTCGTTAGCCTCTTTCGTGATGGTCAAATTCATAGTCCCCAGATGTTCTGACATCCTTCTCGTAGATGGTTCTCAGAGGCCTTGCAACTCGCCTCCTAGATTGTTATGGTTTCTTACTCCGCAGGCTGCCAAATCCACCAATGAATATGAGATTTTTAGTCAGACCAAGGCCGAAGAAGTTGTTAGTTCAATTTCCATAGTAGTGTTTTCTGAATAGCAGGTGTGAGTATAAGGTGTTTCAACTGTGAACAAATGAGCATTAGTCATAGGCGCCATGGATGAGAACTAGGGTTTTCAACTTCAAAGGTATTCAAAATAACTCTTTCAATTATCTATGACAATTTTGGAAAAACTTGAAAATTAAAATTATAATGACACTTTTTTAATTGATATAATTTTTTATTATAAAAATTAAAATTAATAGCTATACATTTAAATTCTAATATAGAATCTTATATTGAAATTAAAATTATAATAACATATTTAAGTTCTAATTGCGAGATGAGCATGGGAAAGATGTTTTTTCCTAATGTTACATCTAAAAATAATAAAATAATACTAAAATTAACAAATTAAAATAGTAATAACAATTTTTTTTTTAATATTGACCATAGATAAATAGTTTTATTTTTCACCTTAATTTTACATCAACTATATATATATATATATATAAACAAAAAACAAAACAAAACAAACAAACTGTTTAATATCATGGAGATATGTAATTTTTCACTACTTAATATGGAGTTGATAGATAGTATATACAAATAATATCATTGATATTACATGATATGTGATTCATTTTACTTTAAGTTAATATGTAATACTTAAAACAAAATTATTAATAACAAAAAAATATTTGAGTTGACCATAAATAAAATATTTTGATGGCCATATTAAATAACATAATTTTATACTTGTAATTGGGGTTATGTTGGGCAGAATGGTTATTATCTCCCTCACCCAGATTCAATTCCATGTGAGCGACATGATAATGAGAAATATTGTTGTAATGATTGTACATGCATATGAATATTATTGTATTGACGCTCACTCTCACCTTCATGCAGAGAGAGAAAATTATTTCCCTTTAAAAAAAGTCAACTAGGTAAATATCTTGGGTGGTTGGGAGGAATGATTTGGATCCTCCTCACCTAGGTTCATTTCTCGCAAGTGACATGATGTGATCTGGTGCAATATACAAAAACCACTATATCCTGCAAGATACATTCATCTCGTCGCAATATCCAAAAAGAGACAAAAACCATAAATAAATAAAGATTACTTTGATTATTGTGCCAAGGTGATCACAGTGTTGCTTAAAATTCAACTAACACATCACCAGCATGTGCGTCCCGTCTTTCTGTGAATTTTGATTATAGACTTGACGACCTTCTGGAAAGTGCATCACTGCCTCGAACCTCGTGCCAAACATTAATGGCAAACATGGGATTCTACTAGGATCCCTTAGATCTAACACTTTAATCTCCATTTTGACTGCACTGTCTATTTCCTTGTGAAATTCTGAGCAAAATGAGTATAAACTCAACTAGGTTCTGACACTCTTAATTTTGGACCCTTTGAAAATCTACAAGATTCCACAATAGACAAAATATTATTAGAATATTCCACATAATATTCTCCTTAGAATATGTGCCCGCATGGGCATGGTTCCCACTCGGTCCCTTGCTTCCCACGTCTTTCGTGCACTCTGAATTCAACATTCTGTCCTATCACTATTCTATTAGCCTCTGTCCTCATGACCATGGTTCATAAGGGTTTATATAAAGTGCATACGAGCGAAGTTGCCAACAATGGCCATTGGTTTATTGGTTGGTGCAAATATTATTATACCATATTGTTGGATGGTGTGATCGGAGGTCCCTAGGTCAAACTCGCAGGTCTTTGGTTCTCTTTTTTAAAACACAATACAAAGAATTATATATATACACACACACACACACACACACACACACACACACACACATATATATATATATATATATACATATACATATACATATACATATACATATATATATATATATAGATAGATAGATACCTGTGCTATATCTAACAATAGAACATAGTGGCGCAATCATTAGCCATTGGGATGACATTGACGAGGTTGGGGGTTCAACCTTTTACCACAACAAATTTTTGAGTGGTTAGACCAGAGTGGCCAACCACGGGGCATCATGTGGCACCCAGTGATTGGGCCACGTGGTGGCCATTGGTCGGTCCATGTCTTTGTTGCCTTGGCCAACCGAGTGCTACAATGTGGAGGCCTCGGGTTGATTCTATCGCTTGATGATGACTGTGGATGGTACCGAGGATGCCACCTTATGTTGTTGACTTTGAATTTTTCCCATGTTTAACTGAAACTTTGATCCGCCATAACTTTTGGATACTAACTCAAATTGAGATGACATTCGCATTGTTTCAATTGATTCACCGATCTCTACAATTTTTCGATGTTTCCATAAACTTTTGAGCACTTTTATTTTTGAGGTTTTCCAGAGCCTCTTGGATCATGATGAAATTTGATGTAATGGAAGGAAAATGCATATTCCCCGTATGGATATATGGAAATATATCTAATAACAAAAATATAATTTTATATCAACTTTTAAATTAAAATATCTCTTATATTTCCTCCCAATCGGGTTGTTGGAATTCGAGACAATGGTCGGGGGGTGTATCCATCCCACCCCATGCATTCACACATGAAAATAGATATTACCACCTTTCAATCTCATGGCAGACTTCTCTTTTATCCAAGCACTCTAGGTTGAAAGACCTTGGTCCTATGATTTTCCGTGAAGTCTATGACATCCCCTCATTGCAAGTGGGACGATTCCTTAGTGCATCAGACACTAAGGGGCTCATATTCAACTCTGAAAATTTAGGGTTTTGTGGCAAAGCTCAGATTTCCACTTTGGTGTGGAGGAAAACTTATCTCCATGACCATGGATCGACATGCATCAGAATTTTTAGAGGCTTAACTATTTTGTACATGTATCTCTAATGCATGCACTGGATGTTGAACAATAGTGAGAGTAGAAGATAGAGAAAAGTAGTGGAGGAACTTGTCGGGATGTTGGAGGAAACCACGACAACAACCATTGCAAGGAGGGAGGTGAAAACTATCAACTCACCATCGTGACGACATAGGGTCATGCCTTGTGTGCCGACAAACACTGGGTAACTCTTCCTATGTTCAATTCTTTATACTTTGACAATTTCATTATTGGTGCAACTGATGTTTGGTGGTTGCTAGTATGTAGTGCTTAAATCATAGTGGGGGTGAGCATTGGTTTTGGTATTTCTCCTTCATAGTGGTTGTTAGACTCTTCCCGGCGTCCTTTATTTGCTTACCCTCAATTGCTTCATTTTATTAGAAGCAACCACAAACTTCCTTAACAATTCGTGTTTCCCTAGGCTTCATTTATATTTGGTTTTCTAATTCACAGTCCCACTTGTTTTTGGATTTTCTAGACGATATTTTATTTTGGTCCCTCGCAGCCTAGTGTAATATGCCTCGATAGAGGATGCACTACTACTAGTGGTCTGGTGGAAGGGGTATTCAAGGTCATCAGCAAGCCCAAGACAAAGCTTAAGATGGATGAGCCATTTTTCACTCCTCTGAAAATTCAAGAGAAAATTTGTCAACTTGGAATCTTGACCACTAGTGACCAACAAGCCTACTAAAACTTAGTAATTGAAGCTAAATAACCAATTGGTTTCCAAACCTTGGTCATACTAGGGAAGACAAAGCCAATACTTGAACTTCATTACTCTCTACTAGTAGATGAAGATACTCTTGGGTAGGGTCCTAAAGGAGAAAGATGAATACATCAATGATATCTTTCTTGAATGAAATCCAATGTGTTCAAAGTTACCAATGTTCATGTCTTGTTATTTTGGATTCTCAACTTGCTCACATAGAATTCCATCTCCAACGTGATACGAAACCTCCAGCACTTGTAGGAACTAACACTTGGGATGTGGCCCCAATGACTTAATTTGATTATCAATGTTACGTTTAGCCACTTGGAATTTCTCTTTTACTTCTTGTAGTTCAATTTATGTTATTTGTTATAAACTTCATAGTGAGAGTTTTTAACATTTCGAATCATCTAAATAATTATCCATGGTTAATAGTTTTGGTTTACCTTGAGGCAGATTATGACCGGACATAGCATAGACAATGATATCTATTTTATTTTTTTAACGAAAAGAGTAGCTATTTTTATATTAAAAGGATAGACTAGTTTCTAGGCCAGAACCTGTACATTTTTAAAATTTTCATGAGCTTCATTGATCATTCTCATCCAAAATATTTTTTCCCTACACCTAGGAGTTCTTTTGGCTACAGACATGAATTCATATCTACCATAAACTCTACAAAAAACAGCTAATAACAAAACATGATTGCAACACATCAACTAAGTCTAAAGGAATGACTTGAGCCTGATGGCCCAACTTTTGGGTTTGCTTTGTTAGGATCTTCAACTCTTTATGGCACCTCCAAGTCTAGTTCAGTTGCTCCTTAACTCCCTTTTCTTACCTTGACCGCACTAGTCTTTGACTCATTTTCCTTACCTAGACCACACTAGTCTCCATATTCGCCTGGTTATTCTTTGATCCTTCACTGAGCACAACTTCCAATCTACTCATTTTGATTTTTAAGACAACTTCCTCTACCTCCATGGATGCCTAGAGTTTTTCTAATTTCTTATGAAGCAACTCACATTTCTTGTCTAGAAGAACTGGTTGTAAAGCCATTTCCTAGTCTCTCAAATCGCTCTGCTAATTCATGAACTCCAACGAGGACACTACCACTTTCGTCAACTTATCAATTATTTGGTTAATTCACGCTTGAGCTTGTTCAAGGGATTACTATTCTATTGTTGCCATTGAACCCAACCTGCAAAACAATGCCCCTAGAATACCTACTGCAAGATGCCATCTTGTATCACAATTGTAAGACAAGAGTGATAACCGCACAAATTCTAAAGTAGAATAAATAAATGGAGCTCCTGTCGTGAAACGACATTGCTTAATGGAGGTTATTAATGAAAGGCTTACCCAATCCATGGCACCAAGGCAACAATCCACTCCAACAACTTCCATTAATGCACAATCATTGCAGAGGATTATAACATTTATTTTGAATCGTTTGAGTCTTGGGTACATCCTCAAGACACTAAGCATATTAATTTTAAAATTCTCCTCTTGCTCTCCACATATCTCAATCAACCACTAAATGTCTCTCCTCTTGGTTTCATGTAAGATCCTTGGGTGGGTGTCATAAAGACCTACATACTACATCACCCTTTCCCATTAAACTTATGCCACATATTCGATCTACGTTGGAGCAGGTGCTAGATTTGATTCGAGTTATATAAATGAATTTTATTATGGGTGTTCCAACTAATTTTCCAATGAATAAAATCATTATTTTATCAACCAAGGTGCCCTCCCTTTTCATCAATAATCTATTTACAAATCATGGCAATGGGGTGTAAGAGACTTGGAGGTAATATATCTCCATCACACTTTGTTCCAGCCTAGCTCATTTATGTGATAATGCATCTACCTTATTGTTTAGATGATGGAATATATGAAATAATTTAACCTCCTTAAATTGCCTCAATTACATATATCCTTAACAGAATGGGTGGGTAGTAATGCTTTGAGTTTCCTTTAGTTTATAAACCTATTTGATTACCAGCATTGAATCTCCAAATAGCATCAATCATCAGATTCCTTTGGCTATGGTGATTTAGGGCACTTTCCAAATAGATAAATATCATGCTTGATTATTTGTCATCATGACAAAACCCTAAACAAATTGTATCTATGTTTGATTATTAGGGCAGAGGACTACCCATCCCGCTCTCATCAGTCGGTGGCAATGATACATATTGTTGTCTGAAGATATTTTGAGGAAATACAATTTCAAATTCACACACACACACACACACACACACACTTTCTATTGCTAGGGACATGTGTAAATTTATTTAGTTTTTAATATGGAGTTGATATATAACATTTAAAAAATATTAATAGCCAAAAAAAGTTTAATGTTGGTTATGAATCAAATATTTCAATATGCATATTGGAGTAAAATTTGTAACAAATACAAAGAGTGAGACAATTCTTATTTCTATTAATAGGTGTTTTCTAATTCATGGCAAAGAGAGATAATATACCATAGATATATGTTTTCTTTTTTTTAATGTGAGAAAGCATATATTAATATTTTAATGTCGAGAATGTGAATGATTAATAAAATACCTCAATATCAAACACTCAAAAAAAATTCATCTTAAAATATTTAATCTTTCTACTATTTGATAGATTACTAATATAATTTATATTGTTTTACAAATACAAATTATAAAAAATTTAATGCTAAATATTATGTAATATATATATATATATATATATGTATGGGGGCTATCCATTAATTTTTTAAATATTATTATATGAAAATTAATTAAATAAAATAGGTGAATTTTTAATATTTTTATTTATTTATTTTTATTTAAAATATTATTTATTATTATTTGAACATTAATTTTTTCTTTTTAATAAGAATTAAGAATAACTATTATATTACAAAATATTGATTTAAGCACAATTTAGATACACAATTTATATAATTAAGTTGAAACCATGGACTTGGTTGAAATGGAGTATGTATCAACTATCATCTATAGAATCATACCATCTATAGAATCTAACCCTCAAGCTTTTGAATAAAATGCTACAATACCTACAGTATTTCACTTTGTACATTTCTCAATATTGACCAACAAAACACAATTTACAAAGAGTCAAAATGTTACATTAAATCATGAAGAATTATTCATTTGCTTTGATTTGAGTCACTTGATTAACCACTATGAGGAATTATTCATTTTCTTCAATTTATGAGTCCCGTGATTAACCACCATGAAGAATTATTCATTTGCTTTGATTTTTTTAGTCCCTTATTAACCGTTAAGGAAAGCTAACATAACCCTTTTTGGTATGCAACCAAAGTTCACCTCGATTTAGCCTTGACCCCAAATTAGCCATGTTTTCAACCTTGAAGTTGTTTGATTTGAAAAGATGGAGACATTTCTTTTTAGGAATACATTGATACAACTTATAAATCTTAACTTAACTTTGTTTATGAGGGGAAAGATTTGTGATATAAATGGTGAATTATATTTAAGAAATCACAAAAAAGAATCACCTCATGAATTCTCTCATTCACAATTTGCTTCAAACCTTATATAAGGCACATGCTTAAGCAATATTGTTGAATGTATGACCTAAACCCCAAACAAACCTATGTTCTTCTTGATTATCAAGACAAAAGATTACCTTTCTCCCACAAATTATATATATGTGTGTGTGTGTGTGTGTGTGTGTGTGTGTTAAAACGATAACACATTATATTAGATGATAAAATTTTATATACCTCTAAAATATAGATGAAATAACATTTTTCATTGGAATTCACTAAAATTAAACAATATAATTTCAAGATTTTTTGGTGTTTAAAATATATTTTTGAATGCATAAATGGATTCAACACTCTAGAAAACTCCTAAGACACTTGATTATACATATTAAACTGTTTAAACTCAAGTTTTTAAAAATCTGTCAAATTTTGATTTAAATTAACCCAAAAAATATTCATAAAAGATACTATATATATATTATATATAATATATATAATATTTTCAGAAAACATCAACAAATTATTTTATATGTTCAAATTATATACACGTCATATTTGAGACACACCCCAAATATATCGCAACTATGGGCTCATACCACTCTGGTTTTATTACATCTCAACAATACAACAAAATTCCTTTGATTACCCTGCACGGGGAATTCTAGATCTCCATCATTTTAGACAGGCTTTACTTATAAAATCCCTTTGGACAGGCATCTTTGGTACCGATACCTGGGGTCTATTCATTAGACAAAAATATCTCAAGAACCATGACTTCACTTTCTGGTTCCGTAAACGAACCATTGGTGCCAAAAATGGATCTGTCATCTAGCTTAGTTTCCAAAAGGTATCCAAGATCTTTCTGCAACATCTTGCTTGGACATTTGGCTTGAAACGCAATATTCTCATTGGAACTGACCGTATCCTGGGTTATGGTGATGTGGACAATATCCCAGAATAACTTTTCGCTTCCCTTAATAGCAGAGGCATTTTTTCTGGGGTTAAGGCATTGCTTCATGGAGGGTTCCACATCCTATCTTGGGGTCTGCTATGGATCTGGGTTTGCCTCGTCCGTGGGATCTGTAATGGTTGCACATTGTGGCTGGGATGAATCAATTGGGGATATGCCACGATGGAAACCAGGACAAGTTAATGTGGACAAGGAAGATGCAGAATGGAAATATTAATGTGGTGGATGCATACTTTTCTCTCTACTTCAGGGTCTCTAACATGACTAAGGAACATACCTTTTTGCATTTTGGAAAACCAACATCCCCAATAAAATTTTACTTTTTAATTGGCTAGGTTTTTGTAACAAAAATCTAACCTGGGAAAACCTGCAAAAGCGATTATGGCATGGCCCTAGCATCTGTCCTATTTGTAAGATGGAATCTGAAAATAATAACCACATTTTCCTTACTTGCCCCCTCACTACTCATATCTGGAAACGCTTCTCTTCTCTACTTGGTTTTCCATTTCACCAACATGATTGCATTAAGGACTATCTACAATGGTGGAGAAGCTAAAATGCTGACTGGAGAATCCTTTCATCTATCCTTTTCTGGGAAATTTGGAAGTGGAGAAATAACTACATTTTTCAAAACTACTCTAGGAGTTTTCACAAAGTCATGGATAACATTCTCACCTCTCATATTCTATATTCGTCTAAAAAAACTTGCAAGATGGTTTCTTGCCATAACAAGACGGAAGTACAACAGATATTCCCGATGATGTTCTTTTATGGAGCCGCTCAACAGCGAGTATGTGGTTGTGGCTTTTGGTTGGCCACCTTTAAGGAACAAAGATATAGTGTTTTCTGGCATGGTGATAGGGGCACAAACACTGAAGTTGAGGTAATGGCTCTTTGGGGCCTACTATGGTTCATACACTTTCTAGGTATTCCCCTTATCCACATCCATGGTGACTCTAAAGTAACAATAAAACATTTAAGGGGGTCTGCTAAAATATCAAATCCCTTAATGCTTGGATGGTTGACGAGAATTGAACAGTTATGGACTCTACTAAACAACTCCACTATAAATCATATCCACAGGGAGCAAAATATGACAGCAGATGAACTATCGAAGATGGGCTTAACATGTTTTTTAGGCAAGATGCACTTAACAATTACTATGGACCAGAAAAACATAAATATTGAAGATTTCCCCTCCCCGGTTAAATATATTCCTTCCCCTAACATTTTGATTTTCTTGATGTTTTTGCAAGTTATTAAACATGAAATATAGTTTTTTTGCAGCATTAATGAAATTTTGTTGTTATGTATTGTACATGGATGCCTGGCCACTGGGCATAAACAGTGTCCTCTACGAGGATGGACTCAGCCATTCCATGCTAAACTCTATCTCTTCCTCCTTGTTAGATGGTGTTGTCATTTTGATTATTACAAAAACCTCATCTTGGCATTTTTTTATTGTCAGATCTGGCATTAGTTCTATCTATTTTCCTATCGGGTTTTTCCCACATAATATATCAATGCATATCTGCACTATCTTGCTATTTTTTGATGTGGGATGCTTGTATCTACGGCTACCCTCTTATCTCTGCCAATTCAGATATGTTTCTTGAATATTTTGTTTTTTTCTATCAAGTTCTTCTTGCTATATATGGACCTCTCTCTTGTACTGCAAAAATTATCATCACAAGGGTGATTTGTATATTCCAACATTGCAAGTAAGGCTTATGTTATGAACATTGGATAGCATATGTACATCTCATTATTCTGATATCAATATAAAATTATGCTTTTTTCATACTAAAAAATACCCCATAAAGTTTTAATTAGTTTTTAGTGTGCAATTTTGAATACACCATACTATCCAATAAGGTATTAACAAGTTTACAATTTTAAGAAAGAACACGTGTTAATGGTAACAATTTTACGAACAAACAAACATTAGTTTAAAGATTTTATAAATTGGTTTGGAAATTAATAGAAAATTTGGCAAAAGTATGATAAAATTAGGATGGGCAAGAATTTTTTGAAAATTTAGATTTTATATTCCCTTTCTCATTTTTCATGTAAGACACATACCTCAGTGATTCCAAAAAATGGTTGGTGCAGGAATCCAAGGTGATTTATCCCGACTTATCCTCATGAAACTCTTTGATTGCAATCATAGTACCTCTCAAACAAATACTTTGCCATAAAATGTTTCTCAAAATCTTTTCCAATTTAGTTTTTTTTCTTTTTGACATTTCTAAAATATTTTTTGAAATTTTAGATTTTATGATTTGGAGTGCTCAATCCATTTCTGATTTTTAATTTTTTTTTTAACTAAAATCTGCGAGAAATTTACCATGACGTTGAATTTGTGGCATAAAATGTGTTAAATGGTATTAGCATGCTAACCAGGAAATGTTTTAGATCCAATTAGTATCAGTCTCGAGAATTAGATCTTGAAGAGATATTTTATTGAGTTATTTAAATAGTAATTAAAACGAGCGGAACTGTCGGGCATCACCGATGCACATTTAGATAGTAATTGAAACGAGTGAAACTGTCACGCACCGATGCATATTTATTCGATAGTAATTGAAACGAGTAAAACTGTGAGGCATCACCGATCCAATTAATTACAAGAATTAATGTAAAACGAAGCGATAGCGACACCACAGACAATCCTAAAAGAAGAATCCAGTCAGTGGTACAATGGATTCTAAAATCCCACATGGGCAGAAAATGGTTGATCTCATTTCCGAAGGAGAAAGGCTCCAACTTGATCATTTCGATTGTGCACGTAATCCTGGCATTTGGCAGCTGCCATCTTTTCAATCGTCAGGAAGAATTCATCGGTTAAAACATCGGAAGCCAAGTGAGTCCTCACAACATTCTCGAACGCTGCCCTGTAAATGTTGGTTACCATCCTCCCGAACATCTTCTCATCGCCTTCTCTCACCTCTGAAATTGGATGCAAAGGCAACCCACCAAACAACTTTACTCCCTCCACAATCTCAAACGAATTCTCCGTCTTCATTATGCTCTCCAACTCCTCCACATTTGGGGAGAATACCGGAAGGTTGAACGACTCCATTTTCTCCTTCTCAATCTTTCCCTGCACCTCATATATCCATATTAATATATTTATATCGACACAGAGAGCTGCAGTGGATTCAATAGAAGAAGAAAAAAATATATTACCTGTTTGATAAGCTCTTCAAACGCAGCTTGCATGTGATGAGAAATGTGTCCTATTGCGCTTTGCTCTTTTATGTCCGCGGAACTACGACCTGCTAGACATATGAACATGCATCCGCCAGGTACCATCTCCTCTGCCCGTGCTGCTAGAAATGCACAAAAATCTTTGCGAAATTGGGAGAGATAGGCAGCACCCACTTCATCTTTGGATATATGAATTGCTTCTCCATTCCAAGCTGGAGAATTTCTATCTACAACGCTATTCGGAACCTGCAAATTGCATTTTAATTCAGTTATTATGCATCTCGCATAAGATACTGAAGAAATGGAAAAGAACGATGAAATGGCTATCGGTTTATATGAAGCAACCATCTAAATTTGTAAATCCAAGACAAGTTAGAAATGAAAATCTCGAAGAAAAATAATATTGATTATTTATTTGTTTTAGGATTTTTGATGATAGTCGAGTGACTATTTAAAATGGTGAATAGATGCATAAATCATTGAAAAAATAGAAAAGAATCATAAATTAACTCTCCATTGATAAGAAACAATTACATTTATAAATCGACTTATATAAAGCAAAATGATGAGAGGAATGTCTACCCTAGATGATGTTAGACACAGGGAAAAAAATTATAACCATATCATATTCCAAAGAACAAATTCTACCCACGTCATATTCGAAAGACTAAATGTAGAAATCTGCACGCTCAGACATTGACACCAATTTATTATTGGTCTACCATTCAAAATTCTATAAATTCTCCTGGCATTAGATATAAATACTGTCTTAAACTTTACATAGTCATTCAAGATTTTAATTTAAAAAACATTTATGAGCTTTCCGCGTGGAAAGGGGCAAGGGAGCAAGATCATTTACCTGCGAAAGCCAGTGAAGGCTGCTAGAAGAGTGACAGAAATGGAGGCTTTTCGGTGGGAAAAGTCTCTTGTAAAACGATCCGCAGACCGCTGCTGCGGAGTAAGATCTCGTTGACGGAGGCTCAGTAAAACCACGCTCAGCTTCATCATTTTTGTGGGCATGCTCTGCTGATTGTTCATGTGGAGGCAGCGAGCGAAGGAGCGAGTTAAAATCGTTGGAAGGAAGATCAGCGAAGTAAACCTGAAATTCTGGCAGCTTCACAGAATGAGAAGTACACGTTGTTTGGACGGCTCGAACGATGGTGTCCGCCACTAGAAGAGTGTTAATTCCCGTTGCACACCCAAAATCTGCAATGCGAAATACACCATGTTCTCCTTTAAAGGTATCAAGTCTGAGATGCTGAGAAATTTCACGCTCCAGAATAGGTTTTATCACTTGTATCATTTTCAACTGCGTACATCTCAGAACAATAAAATGACGTTGACAAAATGTATTGCGGTAAACAAAATCCAAATTCAAATAGAGTAGAGTTAGAGTTGTTTTTAATGTGATTTTTTTGGATTTTGTGATATTAAAATCTGATCCAGAAATTTTGATTTGTGTTATTTAAATTAGTTTTTTTATTATATATTAGGATTCAACAACCTAAACTTAAAAATTTTGAAGGCATTTGTATTGTGCAGAGTTACTCATCAAATTTCAAAAAATTTTGACAAATTTTAGAAAAACTAAACCAGAAAAAACAAATAAATTAAAAAAAAATCACCCCAAAAAAAAATCTGATATTATGATGTATTATAATATCTAAGCTATAGTTAAAATGAAATTATTAAATAAAATATAAACCTGTGCAGATAAAGAAACGCGAGCATAGCTGGTCTCTTCATCTCCGCCCTTCATGGCCAGCACATTCTCCATTGATTTCACGCAGTCCTTTACTACAAAGGAAATGCAGAGTTCTGGCCTGATGAAACAGTGCTTATGAAGTTGGTTACAGGGTTTGGGTGAAACTGTGCACATTGCACGCTTTATTAAGCAAATGAAAATCACGTCAAAGTTAGGTACCATAAAGAGTGTGCAGGGCGGCGTCAATGTGCGGTAGAAAATTAAATGCCGCCGCAGAGTAGATAGACAGAGCCCTATGAATCTGGCATACTCCAAGTCTCCAACAACCTCTACTCAGTGTGCGTTGGCATTTATGACTCTGCCGCAGGGCCGCTTAAACACGGCTTTGTATCTAGAGGTGCAAAGAGCCAGCTAATAGGATGTACGATGACTATCAATTCATTTAATAAAACCTTCCTCGATTGCCGCTTAAACACGGCTTTGTATCTAGAGGTGCAAAGAGCCAGCTAATAGGATGTACGATGACTATCAATTCATTTAATAAAACCTTCCTCGATTGTACTAAATGTTCTGCATTGGAATCTTTTTTTTCTTGTTTTTTTCGAGGGGTTATTTAATGACTCAGGCATATGCAGATTTTGGTAAGAACTTCGCTAAACAAAAGCATAGTTTAATAAGTTCTGCATTGGAATCTTTTTTTTCTTGTTTTTTTCGAGGGGTTATTTAATTATTCAGGCATATGCGGATTTTGGTAAGAATTTCGCTAAACAAAAGCATAATTTAATAGATAGCTATTTA